>CAJUYH010000525.1:0-64136 GCA_910591685.1 Galerucella tenella | reverse complement strand
TTTTTTATTTTATTTTTTCAAGACGCCCACCAGATATTTTTGTACTGTTTAATTTCACGCGACTCGCTGTAAAACCAGATTATCGGTGTTATGTGAGATCAGAAATAAAAAAAAAGGAAAGAAACGTAAAAGCATTGCCATATTAAATGTAGTTTGCGGTCTGTTTGCGAGTTAACCGGCGCCAACTTGGATCACGACTTCATGTTACTTACTCAATTTTTTTCTTTTTTTTGTTACCACCGTTCTTTTTTCTTGTAACGACTACTATTATTATTATCAATGCTACGACTAGTACAAATACTATGACGATGCTATTATTACCATTACTACCACCATTATACTACTATTTCTCCTGCCACCATCTGTATACAACCTCTGTTCCGCTCAATTTTTGCTTCTCTCCTCGCGTTTTTCTTTGTATCCACCGCAGCCGCACTCTCAGTATACTTCATCGCACCATTCTACGCCACGACGATATGCAAATAGAAAGAGTGAACTTGACTAAACTTCAATATACTTTGAAAAGTGCTCCAAGCAGACGATGGGGACCCTTAAGGTTATAAACTCAGGCAAGCTCTTCACCCAAACTATCGAATTGATTTTAATATCAACTTTGTTTTGAAGCTCCACTATATTCTTGCCACACTTGCATCGGCGCTCACTATACATATATAAAATATCACTTTACTATACTTATTCTCGCACACTGCTCATGCTTTGATCTAATCTATTGCTGATTATCACTTTTGGTGCAATCAACCAATATCGTATTATTCTAAATATACGTGTATTGTTACACAAAATTAATTGTGAAGAATAATATACTATTGGAGAAATATTTTTATCGACTCTGCAAATTTGTACCATCATGATGTGAGGACGTCAATCCATATTACGAGCACTTAAAGTACCAGTTAGTTACTGAACTAAACTGGTGAACATAGGGGAAAATATATCAGTAAGATTTTTCGAAAAATATTTTTTATTCACTGAGAAATCTTATTGTATATGTTAAACAATGAATACAATATGGCAAGAAATGATGTGATAATATTTTTTCTATAAGGGCATAGTTTTTCACTTGAGCAAGTTTCATTTAATTTTCACTTCAACTCAAAATGAAAGGGTAACCTTTCAATTGAATGCCATAATTCCATTCAAGTAATATATCGAATTCAAATTATATTGCGATTATAATAATATGAATAAAGTTGCCACATCTATGAAAATATTTGAAATATGTCAATAGTATACAGGAATTTTAATCACCATAAAAGGAACTAATATATAAACGATCCATTACTTAAAATTTATTTTCCGCACTTCTGAGCGACGTAAACTCGTGGCTATTCAATTCTAGACTGGGAAACATGGAATATGTAAAAAAATAAAATGAATTACACGGATATAATAAGGGAGCAGACATGTGAAAAATATCTATATTGATAATATTTGATTGTGTCTCATTTTTTTGTTTAGCACATGATATTGAAATCATTTCTCAGTACTGCGATCGCATATTTTGAATTATTGGCACAATACAAATAAGTTAATAGGTAAACAATGACGATTTGTTTCAATTGGGCGTCTGTTTATAGCAGTTTAATATATTAATTAACGAATATCACATTTGAAACATTTCTCGTACGTTAAAATAATACACGATGGAATAGACTTGAATTTTACAATGACAAGAATTTATATGTGTATATATATAGAAGCCAGTTGTCATGGTCAATACTGGTCATGTTTGTTTCCACTTAACATTTTGAAACGTCCGCAGTGTGACATAGTGATAGCTATTCGAATTATCGTACAGAAAGAAGATATCTCATGAAATAATAAGTAGTTTGCGTAGGCAATAAACGTTATAACTTGACTAAGAGAAATAGTTATGATTAACCTCTAACGTGCTAGTAGGAGAACATTTTATGCCGTTTTGTGATAATTGAAATTTTGCACTAAAATCATACTTATGCAAATAATAAAATTCGAATATGAACTATTAACAATAAAAATGAATCTTATCTGAGAATGGAGGTAAGAAAAAGTAATTATCATCTAAGAAGCTTGCATCACGTCGAAATTTTTATTCCCCCATTATTATAGCCCCAAATAGAAAAAGGCACAGCAGTATCGCGTGAGTCTAATATCAGTTCCAAGTAAGGAGTTTTTGTGAACAGGTGCGCGTGTTAGCTAGACAAACGCGAGGATGCGGAGGTGTATTGTGTAAAGATGAGCATAAGGGGGAGTATTATGTAAGTAAGGTAGAAGAAACCAAGTAGGAGTAAGACCAATACACGTGGCCCTACTTTACTTTCACATGCTTTTGCCACTATATCCTCTCTTGTATATATATACACACGCGCACACACACACACACACATCCATATGTAATCTTCTGTGTACTCACGAAGGGTTCAGTATTACACAGCGTAGATCCTTTTAGATACTTCACCGATAGAAGCACCTCCTGCATCTCCTGTAATTTCCCAAGACAAATTGCTGTTTCAAACTATTTAAACTTCATTTAAATATCAAATTATCTGAGGATCTAAAGTGGCGACGACGCAACGCACCCTCTTGGGATGAATGGGCTTCTCATAATGCACAACTAGAACTTCTATTGAGTTTCCATGTTAGCCTTCACGTATCAACATATTTAAGCACTATATGATAAATTATTGAAACATGAAACCAATCACAATATTGTAATCGCTATTCCGCCCCAGCACGAATAATTCTGACACGGAAATTCAATCATGGATTACGTGTCTAACAACACTTTTTATATTATGATTGACGTATATAATAAACCTACATTCCACCTAATACATAAACAGGAAAAAAATTGAAATGTTGCATACTTCACTACTGCTACATACCAAAGGGTAATTCCTCAATAAAATGAAATTTTTTTAGTAAGACTTATAAATCACTTGATTTTATTCTTTCATTATAGTTCGATGTAATGTTATTATGAGTATTGAAGTTGTTATAACTAGTGGAAAATTGATTTACCAATAATGTTCAAGAGAGATTGCAAGTCCGCCTACAATGTTGAAGATTGTTCTTGAACATATAGTAGGAGTGAAGGAACGTAGGAGAAAGTTGATAAGCATAAGTTCGAGAAATAGGAAGAGTGGAAAGTTTCATATACAAAATTGACCGTTAAATATTTAAATGGGGTTGAATTAGGTGTTGTGTTTTTATTATTCATCACCAGATAGAGAGAAAGTTGTTTTAATTCTTATTCCAAATTTTAGGATGAAAAAAAGTATGAAGCATCTATGAGTCAAGGGGTGCAAGTGCACTTTTGGTAAATTTGGAGATAAGTACAGCAATAGTCAGAGAGACTGGCATTCAATCTAGTGGCCGAAGGGTAGACATTAATTTCTAACCAGTCATAGAACCATTAAATACTTACTACAAGATGCGGTCGAATTCAGAAAAGATATCAAAGTTGAAACCTAATTTTCTCCGAACTCAAAATAACATCTTTGATTTATAGACGCGTTATATGCTATATAATAACCTGATAGTGATAGGTGCTACAACAAGAATTAAAATGTTCACAATGAAATTTACTATGCAGTTTGTAAGATTTTCTAGTCAATACTTTATAAGATTTTAACTATAGATGTTATAATTTCTGTGTTGAAATAAAATTTATGGAGAAATATGTTGAAAAAAGTGACAAAAACCCTTAAATTTAAAACAAAAGACGGAACCGAAGAGAAATGCATGAAAATGGAAGAAATAGAAAAAGCCACAAAAAAAGAAACATGCAACACGTAATGAAGAACATATCAATTCACTGCAGTGCTAAACAATGAATGGGCAATATACAGGTTCAGTACATTTCGATTGCATAGCATGTGATTTCTTTATCAAATACATGGTAACACATCGACGAAAGTAGCCGAAGATTTTCCAATAAATCGGATTGAACAATTGATGAAAATTCAGATTCTAATATTTATCAAACAGTAAATTAAAACTCAAATTATTTTATCCTCCAATATTTTGTATTGTCTCAGCACATGAGAATAAAAATGTGAACAGTATGGTTAAGATTGTCAAAGTGTGTAAAAATGTTTCCAAAAATATATTGCCGGTATTAAACGACTGAGCTATAAAATTTATTGGGAGTAAATTGTTACCGAACTAATAGAAAATTGTTATACCAAATTTGGTTTCGACTTTCGGTTCGGCGTAAAATAATAATCATGCGTTTTCATATATTATACTATACATTGGATGCGACGAAATAAATATAAGCTCTGTGATCTTAGGAGTGGCCCGATAAAAAAACTCTGAAAATTTGTACATTGGATAGGAATATACAGGGGACCAAAAATTTCTATGGCGCATTTTGATAAAACTTTTATACCCTGAAAAAATGACGTTTATATATATTGTGGAGAAATTGCATGTACGTATGTGTACATCCCATTCTGATAACGCGTCACCGATGTCAGTAAAGGGTTTATTGAATAGAATAATATTTGTTATTGTAATATAAAACTTTTTTAGACATATATTTGTATATATATACATTATATATTATTGTTTCGCTTATTCAAATTATCAAAAAAGTTATAAAAAATTATTCAAAAGATTCATACGATCAATACATCCGTGATGAAAAGTACCGGGCGAGTCTACTTGTCTAAATGTTTTAAAATATCTTTTTTAACGACATATTATAGGCTAATTGGTGTAAGCCTCAAAATTTCAAAACAAATAATGAAAATAATAATCGCATATTTCTAAAAGATCAATTACGGTACACATTTAATTATTATTATTTGCATTTACTACAGATATAAGTTATTGATGAGTGTTGGAGTTATCATCAACAATCGTTCAATCACTAATAAGTTATTAAGTTTTTTCAAACGTCATGAATGTCCATAATACCAGGAAAAGTAGGGGAAATCCACTATTAGTGACGTAGATTCTCGCCCTCTTCCCACCAGTGGCCCTTCGTAACATTGTCTAGGGGAACGCCGTACCTCAATAATATAGTATAAGGATCTATTACCTCATAAATTTTTGAGTTGCATATCATTAATTTGTTATATTTCGATATTTTTCAACTGATTATCTTACATTGTCACTTTATAGTAGTTATTTGCGATTTCAAAATTGATTTCAGAAAATAATTTCATAGGCAATGCGTAAAGATTTATTATCTAAAAGTCAACGAAGAACAAAAATGCAGTTTTGCCACAAGAACATGATATGAGAAATATTGGAGTTGTTGAGACCATCCGTAGTTGCACCACTGTCTATCAAGTTGTTGCATAAGACAACACTTACTGGTCGCAGTCAGAAACTGTCATAGTAATTTTCCTTTATGACCATAATGAAATTGACGGCCCCCATATTTTACAAGATTGGACTCAACCCTAGAGGCCCTTTCCAGCTGCACGCGGTCTTCGCCAATACTTAAATCGCTGATAGGGTAAATAATTGGCACGTTAAGATGAGGGATATGGTGATGCATTAATGACGTGTAATATATCCCTATCTAGATTTATAATAATTTCATAGCGGACGCGCTCAAATTCCACCGTATAGAGACGATTCCCAAAAATGATTATTGCCTTTATCTAAATGTGCATCGATTTGCATGTTTACTATAAAAAAATAATCGAGATTGTCTTTTGGATATTTTTCTCGGTCTGCAATAGGAATGATTGCAACAAAATTTGCCATGTCTCGATAGATAGCTGACCAATTTACTCAATAGTACAGTTTGACATTTAGACGGGTTTCAACAAAGATTTCAGATTTGATAACAATTGTTAATTAGTGTTCCATACAATTTGTGTTAAATATGTTGAAAACATTTTGATTAGTAATTTTTATACAGGGCATTCGAGTCGAACGTAATCAAATGCTGTGTCGATAAAGGCCACGCCACTATATTATTATTGCTTAGGTGGTATTTAACATCCGATGTAAACTTCAATATAACATGGCTAGTGGCATAATGTGATTTGAAATCATATTAAGTATTAATGATTTTGTTTTCATTGCAATGAATATGAATTGCATTATTCATAATTGTTCAAAATACTTTACTTAAACTTGCAGACTCGCTAATGGGCCTATTGGAAACTAACACAAAGCTCACACGTTTGTAAATATAATACATGTGACAGTAGTGCAAATAATTAAAATGTTATTAAATATAACTGACATATTATCTTGGAAAAGTAAAAACCCAAATCAAAAAAAATATACACGACACCGAACAAATTTTATCAGTCGGACATCTAATTAAGTGTGGTATCAATCGCAAAAAGGATACAAACATCCCATATGAAAGAGAAACCTCGTAAAAAAAAACGCAACAACATGGAAAAGCGTAAAAATATTGTCAATAATTCTTTTAGATCTTCTTTCTGCATTTCAATCTACAAAATAACAGAATTATGAAAAAGTTATTATATTTATTCACTTGGAAACAAAAAAATAGTATTTGCAGTTTCAAATTTTTAGGTTAAACTTGATGAACGTACCTACCAACATATGATCACATCTTTATGAATTTAGAGAGCACATTTTCATTTGAGAAATTACTTTATTTATTTCCAATAAATTTTTCCATGCTCTAAATTTCTTGACTCTCTCCTAATTACCAAAAAAATTTTCTAAAACCACTGAAGGATCGCAATACTTAAGAATGTTATGGAAAATTACGTTTAAATCTATATTTGCTATACTTTGACATTCTCTAATTGCACGACGGACTCTATTTTTTGACTTTACACGGTCTCGAAATACACCAACTTCCATTTTAATTTTTATTTCTTAATAATTCGTTTTATAAATTTCACTATAAATGTATACAGCATGTATCAACTGTATATTAACTCAACAGTTGTATTATCTTTCATTTCAATATCAACAGCTATTATTAGTTTGATTTTTGACCAGTAGACGTCGTGACTCAATTGGTCAGTTCCCAATAGCTCATATGTGTCTGTTTCTTCAGGCATTTGTCAAATTTCATCATCGGCAATGATTTGGCTCGTTTCCATACGGTAGGATAAAAAAATTGTTTTTAATAAATTTTCGCTGGCGTCCACTTTTGACATTAACAGGTTGAATGCCATGGGGGTCACCGGTGACCGGCACTTAACTTGGCTGTGACGCCATGGGGGCCACCGGCAACATTATGTGTATCGCATAATAGAAAATTGATCGTGGCACCACGGACAATCCCGGTACAATTGGCGTGGCATTCAACTTGTCAAGTGACCCATACTTGGCACATTGACAGTCAGATAGATGAACACACATACACATGTATACGTATGAGCGCATCGGTTCAATCTTAGAACCTCCGAAAACGTCGAAAAATGTCAAGCTGACTCAAAAGTCTCTTAAGGTCAATTTGAGAAGGATTCTAATATTATTTTTTTCATATCAAGTAATTTATACAATTTTAAGTGAACAGAAAACTATCGCGCATTCCGTCATATTTTCATTGTGGTCCCTGAAAATGGAACGAAATTACATTATTTAAATTTCCGGGATACTATATACAAACTTTTATCTAACTGACGAGCCTTTTTTATTAAAAAAAAAATTACAAAAAAAAATCGCCCGAACAGGGACTTGAACCCTGGACCCTCAGATTAAAAGTCTGATGCTCTACCGTCTGAGCTATCCGGGCCATGATACCGTTTCTTCATAATAACTATTTCATGTTATCGACAGAAGATAGAAAAACGCCATCTATTGATATATATACGAAGTTTTGCACATTCTAATATAAAAAAAAATTTGAAGTCTACTTTTTTTTTAATATAAAAAATTGAGTCCACTTTTTTTACAAAACAGATCGATTTCGTTGAATTTTAATTTTTTTCCAAAATCCTAGTTCGGTACACACGCAATAATTTTTAACTTCACGAATTATTTTTTGTTTTTTGATTTGAAGCACTTTAAAGGCGACTATCACTGCAATAGTACGACAACTTTTTTGTTCGAGACTAAACAGAGAAGATTGCGCTTAAGTCAGTGAAAATTCAATATTATCGAACAAAATTATTACCCCGTATACATAACATATACACAAATATATGATAAAAATTCCAGAAGATCCGATGCACTACTGTTCTCATAAAAAATTCCCAAAAATCAAACTTTTATTGGGCAGTCACTGTCCTGCCGGTTAATATTGTAGTGAAAAAAATGTTGCCATTCAAAGTAATTATGTCGCACGTATATCTATTTCAATATTTCGTAAAATGTTGAAAAATTATCAATGACTAATAACAATATAACTAAGTTGAAAAGCGAGTGACTAATCAACAGTATAAATAAATGCGAACGTAGAGGATGGATGAGTAGGAAACTAATAGGCAGGCGGTTCGTAAAGTTCGAACCGGATAGCAGTCATTATTTATTTCATCGGATATCCTATATTGGACGAATCAATCTTTTGCTGGAACGAGTCTCAGCAACTCTTTGGGCTTCATTCTATCGAGATTGAAAGCGAAATAATGAGAACCTTCCATAGCGGCCATGCTAATGTCTAGCTGCTGGGTGGGTGTGAGCGGTAAATTGTAAGTCAGGACACGCGCCACTAACTGGATGTATTCAAATCACAGCGTTGCCGAAGGAAGAGAAATATCCATGAGGAAATTGCCGAGACTTGACGACAGGATCGAGGCTGGTTTAGTAAGCTAAATTCTCAAACTTATTTGGACTGCAGTCCTCGGTTATATTTCAACTAATTACTATTTGTGACAATATTCAATCATCGAATTTCGCGATGATTAATATTAAATAGAAACAAATATATGCCGATATGTAATTGGTTTTGGAATAAGACTGTCACAATTCAACATTACGGAATTTTCAAGAAAAGTAATTTAAAGATTTGAACTTAACGAAAGGTATTCAGATCTCAGTCTCATGGAAACATTTGAAACCAAAATTGTTACAGGTGACTTAGGGACAATGAAAGATACGAAGAAAACCTAAAGTATTGTACTTGTGTAAAATAAAAATATTTCAAAATAAACAGTGGATCTCTCATAAACGCATACTATGACTTTTGCCATTTAATGCCCGCTGAATAAACTACAACCTTTGGCTGTCTCCCACATGAAAATATACACAAATTAGAGTTGTTTCATCATGAAAACACGAAATCAACCATTTTTGAGTAGTGACGGTCTTGTTTCAACACGACGATGTGTGTTTGCTATTATTTATGCACTCTGTAAGATACGTTTTACGTATTTTACGTGAAAAAAAAAACGTGAAATGGCCATATTGGATTGAAACCCATATATCTGATCCACTATCGTGTTGCAAAGTAAATGACAAAGGTATCCACTTACTAAATGTTGATTTGCATCTCAAATTTGGAACGCCTTGAGCAATAAGAATCGGTATAAGTATATATTTTTCCACTCAGAGAAAAACGAGTGTAACAACTGAAACACAGATCTTCCAAGCACAATTACATCCTAATCATGACATTTCTTGTGTTCCTCCTGAACAAATAATTAGAAGAAGAAGCAGTTTGAATAAAAACGCACACGGGAAAATGGAATGAAATTACTGTGAACCAACTAATTGATCGTACATAAGGTCGACATTATGAAAGGCGAACTGTTTCTGAAAACATTTTTCGTATCATCAGAAGTTCAAATGAGTCTGAAAAAAAAAAGAATGCAATTCCACTTATCCCGTTCTACAACTCGCCAATTTATATGCCAAATTATTTAAGTTTCCCGAGTGTTCCGAACGTATTTTCTTATTCTATCAAATTTTTCGAGTTGATTTCAACCTACTGCTTTTGTTCATAGACATTGCAAGTTATTGGATGGAGAACTGCAATCGTTCTCTCATAAATATCGTACTCTCTTCTCTGCTCATTGAATACTCATCAATTGGTGAAAATTGAGAGAGAAAATGATTCGAATTATATTTAGATGTGGTGAATACCATCTTTATACCTTTCTTCCGTTTTGCGGCTGTCATACAACAAACACCTGTTGATTCGATTTATGGTGGTTGAAACTAGCAATCCGTTCGATAATGTGGCGGAAAAAATCATTGGCCTCATCATGCGATGCTCTACCTACGAATTGAATACACAAAAGACTAAAGTTTTGGTTGATTATGCGGAAGCCCAGATCTCGCATTTGCGGCAGTGCAATATCACCCCAACAGCAGATCTGACTACGTCATAATGATTCTAACTTTACTGGACAAATACACACACAAATGTATAGACATTCTACTCGTACTGAGATACACAGGGACTGTTTGTAACTCTCCAATTATCAAATAAATACTCCGTCAACTTATATGTACAAAGAAATATTTATATTTGCTACATATGGTGTGAGTATCTACCATTCTAAACCATTAATACTATATTACTATGCATCATGCGCATTGCTCAATAGAATTGTGAATGTCTCAACTTCTTCACATGATGATTGCATGTCGTAGTCTTCACAGCGGAATTATCTCTGATAAAAGAGAGATTAAAAGTAAATGTGATGCCTGCAACGAGTGAAGATGAACTTTAAGACAATTGAAGGCATTAACGGATGCTTTTGAGCAGATTACGAATATATACGATGCATACATATTGTAATAACGAGAAGGGCAGTTTTTATAATGACGCGAATTTATGAGATCGGAAATGTTTGCTTATAAAAATATCACTTGTTATCCTGAAATTTACGGATGCAAAATTAAATTTTCTTTGCAAAATTTTCAGTACTGTTCAAGTAAATGTGATTCTCTGCAGCGTAGTATTTTGAGGTTACGTTTGCAAGGGCAATGCAATATTTTAATGCATTTTAAACTTGTGATCTTGATAAGCAGGTGCGGCATCTCTCCCAACGAAACGGGCAGATGCCACATGCTATATTTTTCCGGTTATGTTTTCGCGAGGACTTTTATTAAATTAAAGTTACATTTTTACTAGAAAAATGCCCCACAAATATGAAAGGAAGCCAATCGCAACGTTCGACAGCATCGTGGACTGAACAACAATTGCAAAAAACCATTAATTAAAGAACGAAGCTCATTAAATGCTTAAAATGTACCCATATCACTTGCACCATCTTTGTAACATGTGTTCTGAACTTTATCGAAGTGAGAAAACTACAAATTTGACGTTTTTTTTAAGATTTCACTTCTGCAGTATCTCTCCCACCCTAGTCCGAGACATGCCGAATTTAGTAAGAAAAACGTTTCGTTTGCTATATTTCTTAAAATCAAAATGTATTCTCGTATTTTTATAAAGTTCAGAGCAATAGCTCTGTGTTTATTTTTTTCAAATAAAAACATCTAGAAAAAATACAAAGTTACAGCCATTTTTCAAGAAGTGCATCAACTCTCTCGCACTCACCCTATATGAACACTTTAAAACATCGTAACTCAGCATGTATATAAGTCACTTCAACCTCTAAGTAGTAAAGATCCTCCATTAGTAGAATATGGTAGATTAGCAATCTTTAAAGCAACAGTTGACTTATATGTACATACAGCTCATGTGAACATTCATATTTATATCAATTCGACGAGGTTACAGGATTATATGACAGACAGTCATAATTGATGAATATCGTTATAGATGAATATTGCTTACCTCTAAGACCTCGTGTATGACTCACTTTGTATCTCTTAAATGTTGGTCATTACATGATTTCAATAAATCCAATTCATATGATAGTTGACTACATTACTCATATGTTATTATGAAATAAATTGTATATATATTTTTCAATTTATGGATTACTACCAAAAGTGTTTTGTTACACTGGCCAAAATATAGAGACGGAATTAAGATGATGTGGTATCGCAACACATTTTTTTTTTATTAATATAGATATATCGCTACATCAATTCCGCTATGCTTCAGTTCCAATATTGTGAGATTTGATTCTATTTTTTTTTCTTTGCAGTTACGTACATTATTATTGAAGAAATGTTATCTTCAAGTATGACATCACTATATCCAGTATAGAGAATCCGTTATCCTCTTTATGCGCGGATACGCACAAGATATGTATGCAGGTATACCTACACGTAGACCTAGCTTAACGGGTATACGAGAGGTCCGGATCTCAAGTCCTGAGATCGTATAACACGTTAAGCCGACGTAACATTGGCTACCATTTAGCACACAAAAGCTGCCAAGGATTAGATTTGATTACGACGCTGAGAACTGGCCTGAATGCTTCCATACGCCCGCACCGTCCTTGGTGTTATACCCTGTCACGATATACGTTCGCTTTGCAATTCTTCGGGAGCTTTTCAGACACAAGCACTATAATATCACTATTTCGTATTGAGAATCTCCTCATCATGTGCTATTGAAATACTGATAAACGAACGACAATAATATCATATCATTTGTGAAAATTAATTAATCAATTAATTGCGTAAAGAGCAGCGATAGTGTCAATCGGGAAATTATCATTTATTTTTTGGAAGATTCGAGATATAATGTTGAAAATTAATAACTTGATCCAGAGGCCCAGCAACATCTCGTGCCAACAAGTTCATATTTGTTAAAGTTACTGCCGTGATTCTATACGCCGTCAGTAGTGCTGTATTTTGCTCTGCCATATCTCGATGATTATTGAAAATTTAATAAGACTATGTAGATATACTCCCAATGAATGAAGAATTTTCTGTCGATTCGGACTAAATTCAAATGATTTAGACTAATAAATATTAATTCATATCAAAAGAATTTTAATTCCATATACATGTAATATAATTATCACGACAGCGGGCCAAAATATCGACTCTTGAATGATTTCCACTGAACAGTTTCATGTTTCTCAACTCCGGTTCTAGTACAATATGCATTCTAAAGTCTTCAAATGCTGTCGAAAAACTATAACGTTCTGAATAAGCAATTGCACATGTATCATATCAGAGGATGCAAGGATGATATTTGAAAACGCTTAAAATAAACATTAATATCGACGGTAACTTTTACGTAAAATCATCTTCTCTCAATTAATTATGTCAGTCACTATTGTTGTTAAAGAGAAAACCACTGTGGTATATTTATGATGTATGCTGATCGTTAGCAGTGCGTTGAATAAAATCAAAACTGAAATCGATCACCGATTCATCATATATCATTGGGCTCACTGTACACCAGATTGGCAAAATCATAAAATGGATATTCAGATTTATTCGGTCAACCTCGGGGCACAATAGAGAAATTGGTTGACGGAAATACAAATCCTCGAATATCCTCCGAGCGAGCACAGTATCAAATATATAAAAGGTGGCAGATGTCATGAACATAACCCGACCTCACATTCCTCTGTAAACGCAGTTTTGTTATTGCACGAATGGAACATTTTCTTGGATATAAAAACAGAACGAAAATAAAATATTTAAAACGATGTAATCGTAATGTGTAAAGAAAGTTTAGAACCTACCAATTTTCATATATTCTGATAAATTTTTTTCGTCGTTTTCAGTATACCACCTTAAAATATCAAACTCACGTGCGTTCATATGTTCGAATTATAAGTATATATTTGATCGCGTGAATGCTTCAATTTCTCTAGCGGCTTCCCTTTGGCCCCATTTCACAGTCTTTGAATAAGCGCCCACAGTAATTGTGGCAATTTAAATACAAATCCTCTGAAATTAACGTCTGCGAGGCGGTGATTCCCATTCTATTTAACCATACCTTCCATAGATAAATGGTTAAGGCCGCACATTCATGATAATTGCTATGATGGAGTTGCATGATTTCGATTTTTCATGAATTATTACTGCAAACTAAGCGCAGTGAGCTACAAGAGACCAACTGTATTTGTTTTCGTTTATATATCATATTTTAATTAAAGAAAATTATCGACCAATCTTTAATCTCATTTGTTCTCACAGTACCTATTTGAAGCGATGGAAAGGTTTCGTTAAATATGAATTTTCATTGAAAAAAATTTAATCAATATATGTTGTCATCCACACGATCACTTGTGTATTTGAGTGTAATATTTAGCAATGATCAATACGCTGTTTTGTAGCCAATTATTAATTACAGAATAGGTAACTTTACAAATTCGAAATATGTATTTAAATGTTTGAATGCGCACTTTGACAAGCGATTATTTTGACGATTAGCAAATATACATTCGATATATTACGATGTGGCAGATACACACATTGAGGAGTATGGAATAAAATCTGATGCCATTAAAACCCAATGCATTATAATCGAAATATATGCCGATTTATCGAAAAATTGTGTTAGCACAACATATTTTTTTGATTCCTATATTTGCTACAGAGCTAGGCATCCGCCATAATGTTTAGTGACGATAGTAGTGTCCGAGGGAACTGCCCCGGAAAATATTTTAATCGTCAATATGCGCCTGTTAGATACTGGATATTAATTTAGTCACCATTGGACTAATGTGTCATACTGTTGCATTGCAGAATATCACGTTACATTTGGTCGGCGGGATGCAATTAGGTTAGAGTTATATATTGATTTTTGTCTTTCGCTTGAAAATGGAAATTCATGAAGGCCATGTGCAGCGCATTAGCTTACATTTTCCAATAGTCGTACGAGTATGATTTATATATTCTAGCAACATGCTTTTTTTTGTGCTCATGTAAGGAAGTTTTCATCGTTATTTTATGGTCGACTGGAGTTTCAAATTCCGTGAATTTTATTCTTTCTCAACTGGAAAAAAAAAAGAATAAATAAGATATGAAGTATTGGTTTTGCACAAAATATATATTCAGAAATGGTACCGCCTCAACACATAGTTTTTATCATTCAACAATTAATACTTGAAAAAGGAAAATTCGGCCACATTTCCGTAATGACCGGATCTACGAGCGATGAATTTTAGTTTGTTGTTAATAAAAACTCATTAGGAATTTTTCATAATTTTAAATAGATATAAATTGATATGCGATCTGTACCTTCATGCAATTAAATAAAGTTTTTCAATTGTTGTGTCTGTATTACAAGCAACATTACGCTGGATAACTAGCTGATGGATAGTTGAATAAATATTATTGGATAACTATTTACGATTAAACATTTAGATATATGAATACAATAACAAGTAAAAAACCACGTATTAACCTTGATTGTACATGTACTGCTATTTCGATCGGTACAATCATCCAAATGAATATTTTTCATGAATGAATGTAATTTTCATATGTCGCTATCATGATATACCTATCAACAGCCTTAACTGAAACTTATGGAATAAATCCTATTATAAGATCTTATCCATCTCCCATTGAAATATACTTTTTTACGTAAATATCTAACATAACCGAGAGAACTACTCGTTTCTTAGAAATGTTTACATAATTTGTATATTCTTTCAATTCTATTTATGTGTTTGGAGATATGCATTTCTGATTGAATGGGGTTAACATACAAAAGAACAAAGAAAAACAATAGTTCCCAAGCGAAACAACAAAACAAACAAATTATAGAATAAAAAGAATATATATACTGTGAGAATTGCAGGTATATACGTTAATACTTTAATCGTCGGCGAACAAGTTATGATAATAATGACCATTTTTAATTTAATTAAAAACTTAATTAGTGTGCCATTCTCGCAATATTCGCTGAATGTTATGTTCAATTCAATCACTTTCTCCACTCCTATGCCCTTTTTTCAAGTTAATTTGCAAATCGAATTTACCAAACAAGTATAATAATTCATTTTCATCCAATATGTTCGGATATTTACTATTTAGTTGACTTTGTCTTGGTTACGGTACCTCGCCCATATCTTTGTGGAACAGCCAACATCAAAATGCTTTTTTCCGTCCCAACACGTTGGAACGTTGTTTTTATATATTCCCCCATGTGGTCCCCAAACACTTTATACTCAGCCCTGTAGCTCTACCTATGTTGCGCATCCTCTTGGATCTTTTCGGAGTCCTTTGTAATACGTGTGAAGTACGAGTGAATTTTTGTTATTCTTAGAGAATCTATACACATTGGTGTCGTCATTCGTATATAGCACACGTTTCTAAACGCAAGGAAGCAGATCGCTGTTTCCGGAATGTCCTTTAGTTGCAAATGTCACAGGACCACACCCTGCCCTCTCACTACCATAGTGTGAAATTCCATTTGGCCGTACTGCATTACCTCTGCCAAGTCTTCAACTCACATTCCGCAATGTGGCATTCTTGGCCTCGCTTACGATTTCAGTTTCATAAGGCATGAACGCTCACTTATATTCTACATCCAATTCTCCAATTGCTTGGAGAAAGACGCACAGCAAGGATAGTCAATAGACTTCCGGTAATATTAATCGCTCCCTATTGAAATAATCCGCTGCTGTTTCTATGTATATATATATATATATGAAGTTTATATAGAATACCATCTAAACATACATTGAAAAGTTTTCGAGAACTTTCCATCAGAATATGTGGAATGAAATTCGAATAGTCTAGTAATGAGTCAACCTGTAGGATGAAAGATCGGTTATACAAAGACAGTTAACTTTACTCATAATCATACGCATATAATCAAAAATGATGATCATTTTCTTTGAATAAGTATTATAATCATTCAATAAATAAATGTTATTATCAAAAGAATATATTTATGATTACACTGAAAGTAAAAAGTAGAAAATTTTCTAATATACCTATTTATATTTTAATTGGACTCTGCCAACACATATTGAGTAATACGCACATTCGTACTGGATTGAAAACTGCTTTCAACAATTTATTTATATGGATAATTCTGTTGTATTATCCACGTGCTGATTGTTTTTAATGAGAAATCACAAACTCACCGCTCTATTAACAAACTGAAGTGCGAGATATGAGTTGGAGAGAAAATTGGATGAGTTTCAGCATGGAATTATACAAATATGAAGATAATAATTATATAATTTGAGAAAAGAATCATCGAATTGGATTATTTCTAATAATTATCTGAATTTGCAATATATGTTGTGACTTGCAAGAGATGTTTACTAGAATTTCATTTGGGCGTATTTGTTTTGCTGTAAATTCTTAATATGACATTAATTTTAAATATAATATGAACTATTGGCTACTGCATACATTAATCTCTACCTTAAATAATTTTCCCAATTTTATTTTGTGATAATGATGACAATGAATAATTGAAAGCAATGTTGAATTCATATTCCTGTTCTTTTGTATTCTTTCAATGTACATGAATTCCTAGTCACAATGTTTCTACTGAATAAACTTGCACCCTCATCGTAAATTTGTAATGTTACGTTCGACGACAATAATATCGAGATTAATAGCGGAGGTAATTTTGAAGGTTATGTATAATTTTTTTTCTTCGTCAGTCAAATAATTCCTCAATATCTTGTATGGGTGTACAAGGATACTCACCAAAAATATACTATACCATATAACAGGGGTGGCCAAGCTCCTTGATAGTTCGAGCCATTTGTCAAAATTTGAAATTTTTCGCGAGCCGCAATTAAATATGTATTTAAAAGGTATGCAAAAAAGGTATTTAAAAAATTTTTTTTACACAACTTATATTTATTGAAAACATATAAATAAATTTACAAAATATGTGTATTGAATTTAAATATTAAAAATTAAATACATTTATTTTACTTCTCTCCATAATTCTTTAAAATTGGGGAATAATTGGTAACTGCACTTCTCAGTAATTCTTTCGGATGCTGATTAGTTAATACTTAAAGGTGTTTGGATTTCACGAATTTTAAAGTGGAATAGAATGATTCACATAAGTACGTTGTTCTGAATATTGAAATAAGTCGACAAGCAGCCTTTTTTAATTCAGGATACTTCGATTCTGGTATAAATTTCCAAAATTCAGTAATCGACGTCGATTTATATTTTAATTGTAGAGCTTGATCTTCTTGCATCTCTATTAATTCTAATTCTCTAAATGCATTTTGGGTCATAATTATATTGGAAATGGAAAACTCACCTTGAATTATGTTAATTTCAAATGGATTCAGAAAAAAATCAAGAGACGATTTAAAATATTTCAAGTCTTGAAATCTACTTTGGAATTCCGGCAATATTCTTTTTAGCTTTTGCATATACTCGTTGAGTTTTGTTGCTTAATATTGGAACAAATTTTTTTAATTCGAGGAAAATGACAAAATATTTTATTTTTAATGTCCTTTTGAAAAAGTTATAATTCAGTTCGAAAACTAAATATACACTGTGAGAGGTCAGATATTATTTTATCTTTCCCCTGCAATTGCAAATTCAGTGTTTGCAAATGTTCCATGGCATCAGTCAAAAACATTAAGTCTTGTTACCACTCGTCATCGTCTAACTCTGAATAGGTTATTTCCTTTACTTTTAGAAATGCAGTTATCGCATCAAACAAATCTACAAATCGATTTAACACGTTGTAGCTATATACCTATCTAACAATGCAAAAGAAATTAATGTCATTTGGAAGTTCTTCGTCCTTTAATTCTTCAAGGAAATTTTTGAATTGTCAATGATTTTTTGCATTGATGCGAATGTAATTCACAATGTGTAACACTGTTTTCATAACATCAGGATATTTTAAATATTTTGCAACGAGATGTTCTCAGTGAATTATGCAGTGAATCGGTATGAATTGTAAAATTTGAGAATCATCTCTTAAAAGCCTAATAAAACCGATTTATTCACGCAGTATTGCCGGAGCTCCATCAGTTGCAATGCTTACAAGTTTATTAAGAGGCACATCAAAAGTTTTCGTTATGGAATTTAATGCGTTTTTAATAACGACACCGCGGGTTGACTCTTGAAATGCGACTAAATCTAATAATTCTTCTTTACCAACGAAGTCAGATGAAACAAAACGTATGAAAATTGCCGATTGCAGAAGATCTGTGATATCTGTCGATTTGTCAAGGGCGAAGCTGAATGCAATACAGTTCTTCAAATCATTTTTTAAATTATATTCAAGAGATGAATTAATTGGAGTTATGCGTCATTCGGTTGTGTGTCTCGAGATGGGAATTTGCAAAACAACTTTGTGCAATGCTGCATTATTTGGATCTTAAACTTTGAGTACATCATCCAAGTTTTTTTTAATAAACCCTCCCTCTCCATCCGTGCGTTTTGCACGAGCAATATTCCAGGTAATAACAAAACTGGCCCCAGCCACATTATTAGCTTGATTGTTAAAGGTCATCATAATTCACTGTTGTTTATTTTATATTGATTTTAAAAAAGCAAAATTATCTGATTTTAATTTGGAATTTGATGAATACTGAATAGAAAACTGAGAATAATTGATTTCATAATGTTGACGTAAATTGCTGGCTTTATAATATTTGACTGTAGAACTACAAATAGCATATAATGCTTCTCCGTTATTGTCAATAAAAAAGAAATTCTTCTCGCACACTCATTATTAAAACTTCTATTTTCTTGCTCGTATTTTCTTTTTTTATTTCCGTTCTCTATCGTCATATTTTTTAGAGATCTGGAAATAAATAAAGAAATTTAGAAAATACAAGTTGTGTATTGTTAAAACAATAAAAACACGTGTTACATACTACGAAACATATTACAGTCAACGTACCAAAAATTCCAGATTACAAATTATATCCGAAGCCAGAGTGATACAAATTGTTTCCTCCAGAGCATAATGTCAACTGTCCGTTGCAATGAAAGTTTACAAATAAATCGGTCTGGAGTCGGTCGATCACGGACAATTATGTCATTGTTTATGTTCGTTCGCGCAGTTTTCGATGATACATATCATTCTTAACTTGGACAGAAATGAAACTTGTTACAACGTTGCACTTAGTCTTTCATATTTGTTGTCAGTAATTTAAAAGACATTTTGAAACACATACAGAACGATAATAATTTTTAAAAATATAATAACACAAAAATGAAAAGGGAACTCGGGTACATTTATCGAGAGCCACAAATAATCCTTTAAAGAGTCGCATGTGGCTCGCGAACCAAAGGTTAGCCCACCCCTGCCATATAACAAGAAAACGTATGGATTGAATACTTGGATTCCGACAGAAGTTTGGAGATGTCTTCACAACTTCCTTAGCTTCGTACTTTGACCGCATGCACAGTGCATGTGCATGGACGAAGGTTGTCGATAGTACACGAAAATAGCCCATTTAATTATTGATGTCATTTAGTATTTGTTGAAACAGTCTAGTTCTCTCATTGTATCGCATAACTAAATTATATTATAGATAGAATAGCTCATGATTTATTAGTCTTAATATTATCATAGACCCTCATCCCTGTATTCCTTCATTACTTTAACCCTTTTCATTCGTATCTTCATTATATGTACAAAAATATTTTTGTAAATAAATAAATACTATAATATAATCTCTCTCTGCTAATATCGTCTCGCCCAACATTTATGACTTTACTCTGCTTCGGATGGGCATGCTATGGGACTCTTCCAACATTTATGACTTTACTCGGCTTCGTATGGGCATGCTATGGGACTTTTCCAACATTCATGACTTCACTCGGCTTCCTATGGGCATGCTATGGGACTTTTCCAACATTTATGGCTTTACTAAGCTTCGTGTGGGCGTGCTATGGGCTCTCGGTCTCGTATGGACATGCTATGGGTCTCTCGGTTTCGTATGGGCATGCTATGGGACTGAATATTTTCACCAGGGAATTCTTCATTCTTTGCTTTGAACTATCTAACCTTCTATTGAGACCTATGTTTATATGAATCCTGTAGATTCCCATGTCTTGCCTCTATTCCCATCTCCTCAATTAGTCTATTATATGTTTCGAATTTTTCTGTAAATCGTTTCCTTAATGTCTTCAATCCCTAAATATCTGAATTCTCAGTAAAAATATAATAATTAAACTTCCCATGCATGTATTATGCGTCATGTCCCTCCCTGTAGATTTTGTTCGCAATCAAAAACTTTCAATGGTACACTGTGAGAATTTTATACCAAAAATTGTGATGAAATGCGGAGTAAAATTTACCCTGCATTCGAGTAGGCTTGGGACATCATAACCTTCAAATATTTCTTACAATGTGCGATAGGAAATTTTACCCCTCATCTTGGCAAGAATTATTTTATACAATTTTTACACATCATGTATGGTAGAAATCGCACCTAGTGGTGAGAAAAGTCAACACACATAAGTGAATATATTTTATACGCCAATCATGGTCGAAAGTATACTCTGTGAAGAGTAAAATAAATGCCCATTGGACGGCATACTTTACTAAATGTAGATCAAAAGTGAATCTCATTCCACTACAAATATAATTGAACTATGCGTTCAATATAAATTTTTATGCTTGTTGAATATCCATGTGTCACTTTTAACTATAAAAAAAGAAGGACCCTATTATTTTATTTGACATATATATTAAGCGATAAATGAATTGCATCACTATTAGAAAAATTAAAAATTTTTTGGTCATGCGTGCAATGTATAAATGCATAAATAAATAAAGTTTTGATATAAAAGATTTTTATTTGTATATAATTCAATGCCATTTTTTAACAATATAATTCTTACCGATACAAGTCTTAATAATATTTGTTGGAACAAACCCTTTTAAATCGTTCAGTATTAAACACTTCCAATCAAAATCCATACTAACGACTTCGTATGATTGCATGTGTTCATCTAAATATACATCGCTTAATTGCTTTGTTACAATACAAAGCTCTTCGGGTATGTTCGGTTATGCCATCTTGCCTATTGTCAATTTGTGTGGCGGGAGAATATATAGTATGGGATGACTATGCCAAGCCACTGCATAAAAACAAATGCATTCGGCTAGCGGCCGAGTGTACCCGAAATACACCGAATAATTCCGAGCGTTTACCATGTAAAACATGGTACAAAATATTCAAATATTATCGGATGGAAGTAACAGTAGGATAAATCCTATGTTACAGGGTAAAAAATCGACGTTTTACAATGTAATATATATGTGATCATTGAGTATAATTTAGTATACTTCGAGCATTAAATGAATTCTCGCATATACTACCATCCACTAGAGTAAAATATATTCTAACTTCATACAATATTCACAGCAACCCGTTCTAAAAATTCATCTTAATATGTATAATATTTTATCGAATGTAGAAGTGTCTCAGGCTTACTACGGTTTGCGGGGTAATTCTTCGTATAAAATTCTCTCAGTATAGTCAGTATTCTTTCAAATTTCACAGTGTTTACGCTTTCCGTTTATATAGAGCCATCTCATATCATTATTCGCATAGTTCAATACTTTCACTAAAATTGGATCGAAATAAAAAATAAATTAACACATTAAATGAAATAACACGACTTGTGAACAAAACATCCGAAGTCACAAACCCAATTGCGAATTAGGAAGTAGTGCCGCGATAACAACGAGAACCATAAAAGAGACGCGAATTTACAATTCGAGTCGTTTCAAGTTATATCGTACGCCACGTAACAGTCTTATATTTGAATATCTCAACATATCCTAATCTGTAGTTTGAAAAAAATTTCTACGGCACAATCATATTTTTCTGTTTATTTTATAATGCTGTATTCGCACGAATTGTTAGTATTCTTTTCATTCTCATTCTTTTCTGCAATATTATTATTTTCCTCCGTATATAACCCTGGCAACATCATTATTATGTCACAATTATTTATACTACAGTTGCATGAACAAAGGAATATATGCATGACAACGTCACGTCATTATGTATATACATGTACATATTTTTTAATTGAAGTTGAAAGAAATAAAAGGCAGAGAGAATTGAGTTGATTTGTAGTGGTTTATTCGTTGTGACTGACGGTCGTAAACGGAAATAGTGTGTGTTGTACGTAATGAGTACAACACACACTACAAGAAATAATATTCGCATAGAATGAGGCTGTGTGATTGCAACTATAGAAACAGTATAAGGTGACAAAGAGCAAAAATAATGATGAAAATAAATTAATAGTATGAAAGTAACAAAAAATCAATAAAGAGTGTGATAAGACATAATAGCAACTAATCAAACATCAATCAGAATTAGCGGAGAACACAGACATGTACTGTAATTTAGTAGTTATTATCATAATGATGGTAATACACGCACAGTTATACTCAAAATGTTTTTACACATGAAAATCTGTTACCAGTCTCAATCTAATTGCTAAGTTACACGAACATTAGAATTTTCAGGTTAATGAATCATTGTATGACATCGACAACTGTACATGATTGAAAGCGGCACAAAACGCCTTCGCGCCTGTTTGTACAAATTGTTATTTCACGTTTCAGGAACCATAACATAGATAAGGAGACTCATTCTCTTTGTATGCATTGACGTTAGTTATCTGCCACCGGTTAGGTATTGCATTCGTGAATCGGGGGTTCACAGAGTGTTTGTTTATATTGTCAACAAAAAAATCTGACAAAATTAATAGGAAGTTAAGGGATTACATATGTTTGTGCTGAGGAAAATCGATAGTTTTTATAGATTTTTTTTAGGTAAGTAATGATAATTTTTTCAAAACGATCTATAAAGTATCTTACGGTATATATTTGGACGTATTTATGAAAAAAATTACATGCAGAAATAAAGAAAATAGCGGAAACTACAGCACTAGCCCCAAGACCCCTTTTTTTTTAAACGTTTTCGATAAACATGAAATATCGAAAACGGCTCAATCGAATTTTATGAAAAAAAAATCATCAAATTAGTATACAGTATTGCTTGGTTCATGAACGAAGTGTTTTGCAAAAAAAAAAATTTATGCCATTGGCAAAGATTTTCTCGGAAAAATCGATTTTCTTCGGTACAAAAATATGGTTTTCCGATCGAAAAAAATAGAAATTTTCATTCAAATGAAAACTCCTTTGTTCACGAACCAACTATTATAATTAAAAACATTCCTTTAAAATTTCGGAACGGTCGACAAATTGACTTTCGACAAATCGTGCGTACGGCAAAAGCATTTTTGAAAAAATACAATTCTGAGATGAATGAGTTCAAGGGCCGAAGCTTGCTTCAATTGTTAGAGAGCCAGCGCACTATAGATTGCAATAACTTCAGTTCTACCACTCTGATCATGATGAACTTTTGTGGAAATCTTCTCAAAAGTATATATTATAAGAAAATTGAAAAAAAGCGATTTTTTGACCCAGCACTAACATACGTAACCTCTTAAGCAAATTGCGTTACTGGGGAGAAAATTTTGGAAACATACTCATACAAAAAGATAAATTGATGCAGTATTTTTATTTATAAATTATTACAATGTTTGTAGGAATTTATTCTCATTATTACATAACATTTTTTCATGATTTCATGTCATTTTTTATCAATGTGTCGGTATTTGTTTGTATTACAATGTACTTTTTTTCCTTTTTTATATTTATTTTCCTCCATTTCCCAACTTCAGATTATAAAAATGATCCATTCTCTGTTAATTATTTTATTGCAATTTACTTATTAATTCTTTTTTTTTCGTTGATAATTCCAGTTTGAATAATACCCATTTTATATATCATTTCATTCAATATCTTTCAATGCAATAGTCATTTTTAAATATGTTATCATGTTTGCTCAAACAAAAATATTGACCTTTAGGGAAAAGATCAAGAATATATTTTTGATCTTTTCCCTAAAGGTCAATATTTTTACATTCGTAAAAAAATTACGACCCAGTTTCTTTTAAAAAGTGATAAATAGGTGGATAGAAATGCAATTTTATTGATGAACAAAAAATTTTTATTGACCAAAATTTTATGTACCAAATGAAATTATAGTAAATTATATTAATTGGACAGGGAAATTGTATTATAAATTGTGAAATACCAGTTTAATGTAGGTGTCCAATGATACGTGCATGTAAATACACTGCAGGTGTCTAATAATGGCTCATTGAATTTCTGAGGGTATTGAATTGTCAGGTATGGATAGCGGCTGTCAAGTTTGTATGTGTGAGAATGTATATACTTGGCTACAAGTTGGCCCGAGATCGCGTATGTTGATACAAGGGTGCAATAATCGAAGTAGGGAAAGATCAGAGTGAACATGAACAATTCGGCATTGACCTGTAGATGGATACGACCAATGCAGCATCAACAGATACAAAGCACGTCTCATGTGACGATTCATGAGTTCCTTCTGATTGCAACATGACAGAATTGCATCCCTGTATCTAATCACCAAGTTTCGAACCTATGACCCAAACTATATTATCACTTAATGACAAAAAGAGAATATTAATGCATATTGATAGGGTTTAAGCATTATGCAGTGTCGAATAACATACACGGAGAGAAACTCGTACTAAAAATTGCAGAGTGTATAGAAATTAGAACATTTCTTTTATATTATATGAGCAACATTTAGAATCGTAATAATTACTCACGAATTATCCTATCTTTTTCTTTCATAACTGTACATTGACTGCGATCAACAGCAACAATAAAATGAAATAGCATAGACATCGCAGATCATTATGCCATTTCAATATATTCTGAATAAGTTATCCAGAATAACATCGAAGTGCAATTTATACACACCCATCACTCTATAGACTGAGATCAAAAATTTGCTTGAAATCACCGCCAAATATGTTTACGTCATAAACATAGAAAAATACATAGGTCATATATTTTTGGTCTTTCTTATATGTGATATATTGTAGATTTATAATTCCCATATTAAATAATATATGAAGCCGGTATTAAATGTTATAGTATTTAAGTATTATTGGAATCATATAAATTCAAAAATTAAAAAATTTATACAGGTCACAGATCATATTAGTTCATTTAATTGTTATATAACCGCCCATAGGATAAATTTAGATCACATCATTGATCCACATACAACAGTATCACTTATACTAGGATTCGCGACCCCTATCGAATCTATTAAAGAAAAAATGGCTGTATCGATATGATGATTTCCTCATAAATGACAACTTGCAAGTACCCCAATTAATTATATCTTGTAATATATATCGGGTATAATTCATCGAGAAATATATGATCAAATATCAATAACGTAAAAAAATATCATTTCGAAAAAATGATAGATGAAAATCGGAATCGTGGGAATGGATTTTCGATTGGAATCAATTTTGAATAGAAGTTAAACATCGGGATTGACTGAAAAAAGTCCCGTTGCAATAGTATTATTAAATTTTCAATAGTTACAGAGATATGGAAAAAAACATCATCTTATAGACGTTCTAAGCCGTAAAGTATCACGGCATTAAATCTCATGAAGTTTAAATCCTATATAACACTTGATATGGCTGTATCTGATCTGATACTTATTGTTAAAGAATATATCTGGCAATCTGTAATCAGATACATACGAGTACATCAATAAATTCTTTTATGAGACTGCATAACATCTTATATATTTTCATGTCTCATCAGATGAGGCACTAAACACTTGAATTCATTGAGAGAAGCATTCCACCTGATAACTGTTACAAACCTTTGAATTCTACGATGGCAAAAATTATCCTAGTTTCAACCTATAATCTACTCGATTTCAATAACAATCTCTCAGTCAACAGAAAACTGACAGTTGACGAATTATCTTATTATCACTCGACGAGTTTGACATGGAAATCAGACGAAAATTATACTTTGTCGAAATAGTTGAATTGATAATTTTATATATTTCTAAGATCCACATACAGTATATCATCAATACATACAGGAGTAATCGACAAGGTCTTTTATTATTTGTTGCTTATCATACACCTTGCGATATTTATCAATAACATGTTGTAAATTGTCATAATCAATATTTCAAATAAAATTAAGTTGGCGGCAATTTTTGAAAAACTATAATATAGGAACTGGTCTGAATATGGGCCCATCTTTTGTTTTATGGATCTAGTGACCCCATATTTCTTCACTTTTTACCAGAACTTTTTTTTTACACGTTGGATAACCATATAGGCATGCACCATCATAAGACTTTACACGTTATTATTACCATACGTATGTTTAATTTAGAAAATGTGGAAACATGCACATCCTCTTATTTGGACTAGATGATATGAAATATGCACCATCGCGAAAGAGCAAAATGAAGATTCTGGAAAAATAAAGAATATTTTACTCTTTCTCAGTACCTCCGGCAAATGCCATATCCCGCTCATTCCATCTCTTCCTTACCTTTATGTAATTTTTTGACCCTGAAAAAATTTCTAATATATACGCCGTGGCCCCAATACGGGCCTAGGCCCACATTTTGAGCGTCACATGTCTCACTTTAAAATATAAATATAATTTTTATAACTGCAAAATAATAATAAATACCATGGTCCATATAATCTCTGACTTGATGACTCCCACTTACAATAGATTTTATTGAGAGATATACTGTTGAAATCGTAATATTACTTGAATAAATACTTACGATGAATATATTGAAAAATGGAAAAATACACTTTTTAATTTTTTTCAATAAAAAAACAAAAAATCTCTTAGCTACCCGTATTTCAGGCAATGGTCTATCGCCATATTAGACAAGAGTTGGGTACCTCGGCACATATTACCCGCCTGTCCCATATTCGGACCAGCTCCTCCCTCAATCATTATTGATAAAACTGCGATTCCTTTCAATCTCAACGAATTTCCCATTTCATTTTTTTTTTTTCAGAATTCAATCGTATCCAACATATTTAGGTGTACTATTTAGAAAAGGATAGACTGTGTATGTTTCGTCGATGATATATCAACCATATTTACTACGTTTTTAATACCGCTGTAACAACGTGAATATTTCAAGTACCTATAACCATTCGCAATTACCGGCAGTATAATGAAGAAAAACTTACCTGTTATTCAATTTTTCCATTTTCTTGTACCCTCAAACCAAAATTCCTCCTATTACATATTGCATTTTTCAGAAATATTGTCTATTCTCAAAAAATAATATATAAATCACATACGTAGAAAAATTTTTCGTACAAATTACAATAAAGTTCTAGCAGGCATGCTATATATTGAAATTATCAGCAATAATGCTATATTCTCACCAATTAATACCATACGTATAAAATTATATTTATGACGAAAACATGGTGTTTTACCCCATCTTTCCTATAAAATATGATCAGGCTTAATGTTACCCATGGCAAAGTAATTTTAACCGATCAAAATATTTTTCATTCTACACTTGTAGTCAAAGTGTCCATTTAGGTACATTATAAACTTCTCTTTGCTTCATTGTTGATTCGTTTGACCTTACTCACGGCGTATTTCACGGTATATATATCGCAATTTTTGTTTAGTAAACATCAGTGTTTTACAAATTGAACATATTCACAATAGGTCTTTGAAAAATATATTATAATGTTAGTATATTCGAGCACTACAAAAATATTGTAAATTTGTATCGGTATAGGCAAATTGATAGATATTGCATATAGGCATGCATGATGAGATGGTTTAGCTGATTTAGGGGACTCTGTTTGGCATACGATTGATACATATAACACAACAAACAGTACCGTTTGCATTATTTATACTATCGGACTAGCACATCACCTGCGTAATTTTATGTTAATATTGAGTTAGTACAGTGATGGATTACTTCAACATTTCCACATGTTCCCACATATATTTCAATAATGTTAATCAATAAATATTGTTAATATCATTAATAATAATATATCAATTGGGAATATACCTTTATGCGAAACCGTAAGAATAAGTAGAAAAATAATAAAACCGATAAGAAATTCTTGCATCGTCGTTAATGTGAAATTGATAAAAAAAACTGATATTCTTAGATTGGTAGTATACAAGGCAAACGCCTCTGTGACATTTTCCAACGAGTTCACCCCATTGAACATTTTTACTATCGTGGATGAATCAACGAGAAAGTGAGAAAGAGAACGAAAGAAGTTGGCAAGCATACATAGAGTGCGATGAGAAGGAGACCACGTCAAAGGCACTGGAAACGATGGTAAAGGAGAGTGAAACTGTATATATATATCTATATAGAAGAGGTAGAAGAGATGGGATAGAAAAGCGGATACGGAGGTTGTGAGTGGGTGAGAAACCAAGGGTGAGAGAATTGCTAGCTATAGAGAAAGCGCCACCTGTTGCTGCTCCTACTATTTCTCCTCTTTCTATTTCATTCTCTTCTCTTCTCTTTTCCCTCAGTTCACTCCATCTCCATGCCACTACTATTCCTTTACAACGCTTTTCAACCGTTTCCAACCGCCTGCACTCCAATTTTTCTGTCGCGCGTACGTACATCAAATAATGTCTCAAGCGGACGTATAAAGTGTCTATGAGAATGGTCATATGCCACTTTGAACTCAGTTTCACGTGAGCACGGGCAAATAATAATTTCTTATATATAATTTATATATTTCTTCGTTTATAATAGTAACGATATTTTCAAAAAAAAAAAAAAGAATTCATATATTGGGATAGTAAAATCGATCAAACATCTGATACTGTCGATTTTACAATTGCAAAAGTAATCCTATATAAAATAATAATTAAATTTTCGCGTTTAATTTGAGTATACCATTAAATGAAGTGCGCGGTGTGCTTTTGCATACTCTTGAAATGTCCCGTAAAACACTTTAAGCTCATATCTTTCATCTTAATCTCGATTCACTGAATCTTGCATTAAAGCCGACGAAAACTTGAACAAACATATACGAAGGTATCTCGAAAGTTAATCTCTTTGAAGCGAGGAGTCTCTGATGCGCCACTCAGACCAAATGCTGGAAAGTTCTTGCATTCAAGAAGATAAAGTAGAGATGACCGTTTTTATATCAACAAGATATACATAAGTATATGTATATATACATATATGTAGGTGAATAGGTATGAAAGTATAATTGTGAATTGATGTTATAACTAATTCCAGTCGAATTTATTCTAAATCAATTCATATAACAGCTTTGAAAAATTGAAATATATATATATATATATATATATATATATATATATATGTAAATAAGTAAATCGCGCTGTATTATTTCTGTCTATTGAATTAATCTATTAATGGATTTATGCAAGTATTATAACCTATAACATGTTCGATACGTTGTTTTAATTGTATGTAGCAACATCCGTTGTCATGTATCTCCATCAACTTGCATGGAACTATACCTCATACTTGACGACATTACAATCTCTCTACTCAATATTGCGATCTCTCGAACATGAGCCACGATCGAAACTTACATAAGCGTATGCCATTGTCACACGCGGCTTCATTATCTCCTCGAATCCCGATTATTCTCTTGACCGACACGTGAGCACCGGACATCAGTTAAAATGTTATATAGGGAAAGGTGGGATATGACGGGGTTGTTATGGTTTGATGGTGAATAAAACATAGATTTTCGTGATAAACTAATCAACTTCATTTTTTATTTATTCATTCGTAATCACTTTCTCAATTTTACAAAGAGTTAAGAATTTCTTTGGTGTTTTAACATTAATAAATAGGCATATAGCAAAAAAGTTCTTTTTTACCATCGTGTCCCACGAGTGGGTCAAGATGAGGTATCCCCTGATGCTAGATCGGGTACCTAATAACAGAGAGGTATAGCTATTTATTTATTAGTTTGGCAGAGAAGACAGACACGTATGACCATTTTCTTTGATCTGTCTTTTGTGTATAACCTCTGAGCACTCTGCAATAATCAACAACTTTGATTTTAATTTCGAATTAATGAGGGTCAAGATAGAGTAAGGTTTATTTTTCAAAACCCCATCATGCTCGCTTTTGTTTGATTCAAATAATCAAAATATTATCGGAAACTTTTTTGAAAATAATATTAAATGAAATACGTACCTTATAAACTGTTAAATTCTGCCTTACGAACATCTCAAGCTACCTGTGATATTTTCTTTAATCACATTAATATCACGCGTAACAAAACTAAGAATTCTTTAATAAATTTGCGTATACGATCGATAGCACTGTAATTTCATCACTCGGCAACTTTTTCCTGCAAGTGCCCGCGAACTGGCAGCAGTGGCGGTAACACGTCGAACATGTAAGCTCAATTCTGATACGTAAGTTCATATCCCGCCATACAGCCATTTCTTCATGTTGCCCTCAGCACCGTCTTCGCCCACCTGTTCGTACCCTATTTTCAGATATATCTAGATTATAACAAATAACGGATTCATTTCGTTTTGTTGAAATCGCCGATATTTAGTATATATTTCTCAATAAATTTATGAGATAGTATTCTGATCAGCAAGATAATTACTAATATAAAAAGTTGTTCAAATAAATCAAATGAATCCCCAAAGTATTTCAATATTATATTTGTCGCTGGAGTGTGAATAATCAATTAAATATATTTCAAATTTTAACTGAATTATCATCTCAGTTATAAATATGTTATTATCATTATTACAGTCAAGTAGTTGCCACTGAAAAAAGAAACATGAAAGAATGGAATCGAAATTGAAGATAAAAACGCAAAGTAGTTATGTCGAAAATATGAAGCGAGTTTTTGTGATTGTCCAACCATTCAACCAAACACGTGATAGGTTTTAAAAGCATTTGGTAATAAGTATATATGTATCTAGAACCTTCATTGTGCTTGAGAATTAATCGAAGGTTTCACGTCAACAGTCATCCCATCATTCATTTTCTTGTTTTTTTTTATTATTTTTTACAAAAAAAGTCGCCATTTTTTGGCCTTTATCCATGACTGTACGTTCCATGACACAACAAAGATATAGTATGGTTTTGCGACTCTTGCATGGAACTAGGAAGCGTACATGAAGAAAAGGAACCAACTATGGGACATAGAGAATCTGAGAGAGGAAGAGGAAGCGGAAAAGGAAGAGAAGTCACGACTCGGCTATAAATACACTGCACCACCTGCACCTAACGTCCACCGCTGAACCATCAGACTCAAACCCTTTCTGTCTTTATCTTTCTCTCACTTAGTTTCCCTCTCTCACGCTCTTGTTTCCTATTTCGCTTACTCCCGGCCCTTCTCACACACCTCGTCTGTTATACGTATTTTCGTGCCAAGCTACCAGCTACTCCGTTGTTATGCTTGAACGTATCTTGATATACGAACGTCCTGTACTCGATTACGTACTATCGTTCGCCCATCCGCTAATACGTTCGCTCTCTCAACACACACAAGAATTTGGCATCATGTACTAGTAATACATTAGATATATGATCACTATAATCCGCATATATATACGAGTATACCATATTAATTAAATATACCTATATCAATAGGTGTTTTAGATATATTTTCTCAAATAATTTTTAAAAACTATTCACATCTCCTCCTCTAGCAACACATTACTTCTCGCATGCATAGAGTTTATTGCATTTACATGCAATATGAAAAACTGCGGGATACATGAATATTGAAATATTTGCGGACATATCTGATATGTTTCTATATTAGATATACTTACGTATTCTACTTAGTTATATTGTTTCATATGTTCTTACTGAATGTTTTTATAGTAGATGCTGAAATTGTTGAATCTCTAGAATATAAAATTTTTTCTCATTACTCAGAACATACATGTAAAAATGTACTTAGTGATATGAATATGAACCAGCCAACATAACTATAACGCTATTCGAAATAAATGGTATTGTTAATACCGCCGCCTCATCATATTTTTGTTAAATACATAAATCACATGTATTTTAAAAATATGTACCGACATAAATATAATATTCGTAATGTTTCTAGAAGATAAAACATTAAAATACAGTAAAAACGCATTATCTACTCTTCTTCTACTGGTTATGAAAGAAAAAAAAAGATAAAATTCTGAATATATCGTAATATTTACTGAACTGTACTAATGGAAATAATACTTGATTTAAATATATAGATAGTGAAAAAATAAATTAATGATCTAGTAAATATTCTAGAACAAAGTTGTGTAAATTAAATTCATTCCGCTGGTGCCATAAAAATATAAAAAATATGCGCCAGAAATATTATAAGCAATAAAGAATTAATCTGTGCAGATGACGTCGTTTTCTTGTAAGTCTGATGCCTATCTCAATTTCAAATCTCATCAGACCAAAAATATACGTCAACATTATAGTTTATGGTTTGTAGTTTATGCAGTATTGAATTAAACTTGATCGATAAAAAGTGAATTCGAATTTCACGATGGTGATCTTAGAACATGAGGAAAAAACATTCAGTACATCATTTATTTTCGCAACAAAACAGTATAAATCTATTTAGTAATCCAACACAATTTAATGCAACAAGTGAAGCATTAATGAATAATAATATACATTTATTATACATTTTTCAAGTGCAAATTTATCTTACCTATTTATATTTGTGTTGACGAAACAGAAATTAAAAAATAAATTAGGAGAAAAGTGGGTAAGTGACGTTAGAGTTCCAAATTCCAATTACAACAATAGCACTACGGCAGATTATAATTTCCAAAGTCAAGATCATATTAATTTATTTGGTCGTCGTAGTTTCTATTTGATGTTCAAAATGAAAAGGTGGAAATTGGTGTTGATCAAAATATCCTATTGAACAAACACATTAAAATTATTTTTATGAAAAAAATATATTTGTCATATACTATTTCGCACACTTTCTCTACTTTTACTTTTAATCACTTAGTGATATTACTTTTCATCATTTAGTGATAAGAGTAATGTAAGTAAAGTATTGGTTTCGTCCGATTTGAAAACGCCGAAATAACGCATGTAATCGCATTTTTCAACAATAATAACTGGAATAACGGATAAAAATACTTAATATTAATATTCAATGAATTGCATCCTTGAATAATATAAAAAAAAATTTCATGTTTTTGAAGGTCACGTACATGAAAAACGTGTTTTTCAGCGGGCGGATGGACGAATATTTTATTTATACAATGGGAGTATCTTGAAAACTGCTGGGTCAAACAAATTAAAAATCTAGAGGAAGTTAATTGTTATCGAGCTAACAATAAATTGTTATGTTAAATTTTGTTTCGACTTTTCGTTCGCCATAAAATAACAATTATATACGTTTTCGTACGAAATACGTATATTTTATAGAATTTATGTGACGAAAAACATAGAAGTGATCTCAGGAGTAGCTGGTCTAAAAGATCTGAAAATTTGTACATAGCATTTGGGTATCGGGGGGGTTATACATGGTGACATCATAATTCGATATGATTTCGGTTTGACCGGAGATAACAAATTTGTGTTTTTTATTGAGGTAACACATGCAATAAAAATAGAAGCCACGTGATCTCAGGAGTGGCTTGATAAAAAAGTCTGAAATTTTGAATATGGCGTAATGTTTTGAGTTGAAAAAAGTTGCTGTATCTACTGCTTCGTTTCGGAATGACACTCAACTTATTTCAATCATTCACTACACGTTAATATAGTGAATCAAATTATTTTGTTCTTATTTATTTGAGAACTGCACCCCGTTCGTCTTCCTCTCGTTTATTACACACGCGTTCCAAAGTATCAAGTTAATTTATAAAAAAATCTTTCGTAGAATTATTTTGTTATAACTATTTTATATCATGATACGAAGCGATATCTAAACCGGTGAGAACGACTTACACATACAAATTCGTAGATCAATAATTTATAAAGTCAGCGTTTATCATGGGAATAAAAAGTATCCATTACACAAAATAAACGTTGACTACATAATCTTCTCAAGAGAGAAATTAATAAAGCAGTTCAATCCGCTCCGTCGAGCAGTTCACTTCATCTCTCGAAATTATAAAAAGATCGTGATTTTCTATCTTTGCTCAAATTCGTTCTCGCCAGTTTCGATACGCAGCTCCCATTGTCTAATCGTTGTGCGAAATATAAATTTATTTAAACAAAAATTGTTGTGCGAAATTATACCTGTCTAATCGCTATTTAGAATAAATCATGTTAAATAATCTATTCTTTCATCGATGCTTTTTTTCAATAAATACAAATAAATATATGTGAATGAGTTACAGTGATTTAACGAAACCACGTTCCTCCCGTTGGAATTCTCAATTTTTTCAGACTACGCGTAGTAGCGGCAAATAAGGTCCCAAAATACCTACGTCCCTGCGTTTACTCGAACCAAGTGCTATCTACGTCATCGTCGTCCACACGCTCGCTCGAAATAAGTGAAAAAAACGTAAAATACACTAAATATTAAAACAACAATAAATCTGATTGTGTATTGGATTTAAAATTTACCATTTTATGAGACGGCCATAAAATCATAATTTGAGTGCGCGTTGAGAAAGTTTATCTAAGTCCTATAGCTGCTATAATAGAGTTGATAATTAATTATCAATATTTGATATGAATGTAAAACCCAGAGTAGCAAGTTATAGTGTGCTGTAAAATAGTGACCAAAAAAGGTTTTCCAACATCTGTAATCCTAAAGTATATGAGGGCTATAAGATCTACGTCTTGGACTGGACAAATTATACTAATTTATTTGTACGTTGCACAGAATAAATTGAACCCTAATTCATACATTGAGATAATTCTGGAACTCCCGTGTTATAATTTATAAATCACTCTAAACACATAAGGATGTTCGGGGGATCATAAGTTGCTCTGACTCATTCCGATCGGACGTTTATATCGTGAGAAAATGACGTTTATATCTATTGTGGGAAAATTACATATAAAAATACGTACAGTCCATTCTGATGACGCGTAACGCATCCTCGATCTCAACAAACCTTGTTAGCATTTTGTACTTCCGAGAATATCTTTTCATAGATGAAAATACCAAAACAGGCACATGACCGTTTAATTAACCCAATAATTTAATTCAAACACTCGTTTATTTGGGTCGCAAATTTTTATAAATTAACAAATTCATATTATGTTATTATTATTGAAATGTTTTATACGATCAAACAACAATAGTGATGAAAAGTACCGGGCACGTCTTGCCTAAATTTTTTTCTTTGTCACGTTCTCATATGTTATGTCACTAGAAACTGACCAATAAACTGTTTGTCGGTTGCAGCACTTCATTCAGAATGTTCGTTCAGACGAACATGTTTGTTTACCAAAAAATAAGATTATTATCTTCAGTTGCGTTTCCCATCTTTTCATTTCTCTTTTCCTTTCGCAAATTCATGTCATTAATGGATTCATATTGCACTTGCTTATGTTCATACTGCACAATATATATGTATTTTCTTCATGAATATGTTTGTCAATATGCATGTATTTTCAAGTACATAAGGTACTCACAATGATAAACGAAAAATAACATCATACGAATCAGAAGTAATCAATCATGTAGCAAAAATATGAAGATAAATTATGATGTTCCATCCCTGTCATTCTAAATAATGAATTCATAGAAACCCTATTAATCTAATAAAGTACATCCAACTGATAAGAAAAACGCAAAACTATGAATTCAGCGGTAATTATATGCATGCATACATTTGTCAAGTTGTGTAGTTGTCCATTCATTATTTTGGAAATTAACAATGAGGAAAATAACAAATATTACTTTTTGCATAAATTTAATCACAAAAAGGTTTTCGGTCTACCGGAATTTTGCAAAAAAATGATATTCTATATGAATACAAAGACCCGGAAATACATAAATTACAATTTGTGAAGCCATTACTTTTTTCAATTTAAATCATATTATACAGATGAATTAGTTATTCTGTTCATCCATCATTTTATATATCAAATTGAGCCCTAAGAAACTGCGGATCATTGAGTTTTTATTCATGGGCATTCTCAAACTCAAATATTCTTCTTCATGTATAACATTCATTTGGCACTTACATTGATCAAAGTTAAAATTAATTTAAGTTTTTATATTCAATGACTCCTGAATAAATTTCGAGCACGTATCCTTTTATAACATGTTTCTTCACACATCCAATGCATTTTTAATCCATAAACAGCTCTGATAAAAAAACAAAACCAGACAATAATGAAAAAATAATAATTTTCAGAATGTGTTGGAATATTCAACATGATAAATCATTGGAATCTCATCTCTTTTGAATTCATTAATATTTCATCATCACATTCTCTATTCCACGTCGGTCCTTCTTATTTTTCGATTCTCTCTATGTCTTTCATTCGCTTTTTACTATTTCACATTTTTATGTTTTCCAGAATTCCCTCGGATAATTCTGCTGTTTAGGTAGTCCCAACAGACATATTACCAGTTGTGGACTGAAAAATAAAAAAAAATATGAAGAAGCTAATCCGACGAAAATGGTACATATACCTGCGAAACTTCTCAGTACGTCGGTGTCTATGTACAAAGTTGGGAAGTGAAGAAAGAATAGGAAAAAAAATGAAAATAAAAATAAATTTGAAAAAATATAGAATGGCCGAATAGAAACGATAAAAAGGGAAAGTGGAATCCTCATATATATATATATAAACAAGTGATCCCAGTTGCTTGAGCTATCGTATATTCTCGCGTCGGCCCAACACGACTTCAGACCACTTTAAGCCCATTCTAGGGTATAGTCCTCCTCTGTCTCTTCTCATCCACGCCCTTCCCTCTTCACACGAATGTATGCGATCTATATATATATATATATATACAGTACCACAATATATTTTCGTCGCAACAAACCGTCTCCGTTTCTTTATTCGTTTGTTCTCGTAGCCTTCGTTTTTTTTTTTCGTCGACTGGACTGATGTATTTTCAGAATACCCGGATCACCTCACAATATATATTACTACTTGAGGCACTTGTTTTCACATTATTAAATTTTATTCTTTTCTTTTTTGTTTGAAATAATAAACACTGTAATATATCATAGTGGAGATATATCTCAGCCAACGCGACCGTCTGTCTGTCGTGACTAACTTGAGTTCGATGTATTTTTGGTCGGGTCACTTCGAACACTCTTGCCTTCTAGTCATCTTCACCGAGACTTCTCTCGACTCTTTTCTCTCTTGGCAAATCAAGCAGGCCACTTTCGTGAGTGCATACTATAACATATATATATATATACATGTATATATATAGTTGAGGCGAACGAAATGCTTGGCATCTGTGTTAAAGTTATTATCACGTTATAGTGAACGACACAAAAAAGACGCGCTCAGTCGTGAAGACGTTACGAGTGTTGGTAGTTGCCGTTACTACGAGTGATATGTGATTAGACATTTCTTATTGTATAATTTGCCAATATTAAACTTAATTATCATGAGATTGTATTATTGTGTTCGAAGAATGTGCATAATAGTGAAAATCAATATACTATTGAAAGTTTTACGTTAGCAAGTGAAAGAATTTATTTTAGCATATTCTTACAAATCGCATATCAGACGATAAAACGTTACTTGAAAATATTATCAATTATGAAATTTAATATTTTTATTGCCATTACTAATAAGTGGTCTTCTGGTAAACAGAAGAACTCGATAATTTTCTGATTGGAGATCGTTTAAGTCATCGTAAATACAATTATCTAACTTATTAGTGACCCAAAAATTAATCGTTACTCTTCCTTTAAAACAAATAACAATGTGGCAAGGAATTATATTGCTTAGTTTTTTCTATTGCACAATAGTTCGTGCTGAGTATTATATTTAATATTCATTATGAAAGATGCGGCGATAAAGCTGACTACTATAAATAGTGTGAATTCATTTATTCATATTGATAAGTATCGAATTTCAAATAGCAAAACTCAATATATGTTGAAACCATTGGTTGCGAATAAAACTAACTTGTATTTGACTGATCACTGATGATAAATGAATCCTGATACATATATTTAATGTGGAACCATACACACTCAATATTTTTCCAATGCATTGACGTTAATATATTTGTGTGTCGGATATCAATATTTTTCTGATTACATATTTTTTATGTCAGCCATAGAGAGCAGACAAACAAATATATGACAGTATACATATTCCATCCATGTTGACACAGCTATAATTTATTGATGAACCGAAATTATGAACATTTCATTTTTGCCCACTTCAAAATAATAACGAAATAAAAATTTTGACAACGAAAATTTTTAATTGCCATCGACGCTAGTGACGGCTGTTATCTTTGCTGACAGCATTAACTACCACGTTTATTGCTTTCTCTCCGAGCTAACGGCGAGACTTCGAGATGACCTAGTCAAAGATACATAACTATATGAGGCAAACGTGTCTACCGTGCATATTACGATAGTAGCATACAAATGATGTCTGGTACCCGAATAATTTCGCCTCTCAATTATTGTTACAGACTGGAAATAACTATAAGTCGCCAGTGAACTCACCGCATACCGAGTACAAGCTCAGGTAAGTTTATCTCTAATAATTTAATTTATCTTCAATGATATGATGAATATGAAATTAATTTCTTGGATTATATGCATATATTGAAGTGATGATTAACTTAAGCCAGAACATGTATTATCAATGAATCAAGATTGTAGTCTCAGACATTTTTTGTATGTTTCAATCCTAAATTTTACAATGAAAATTAGTCAAAGCACTGAAAGTTCGCCAGGTTTTCCTATATGGCTGATGTACATAGTATATGCAGTTTGTTATACAGTATATTTTTGGTGAAATGAAACGACATGACGTGGCAGAAACTTCAATGGGTTTGTCCCATTAAATTTCTCATATAAGTAAAACCACAATTTCTATTCAATATGAAATCATTTTAATCGTTCTTGGAAAAAGTTCATCGTTTGTAGGAGCTGGTTAATAATGATAATTATAAAAATCATAAGATTTAATCAAATTATAGATAAGTTTTCATAAAATTATCGAATAATTTATGACCAATCCAACTAATTTCGTATTTGGCATTCGTGTGTATACTTAAATGCATCAAATGATGTGAACTGACTGGCTCGATTATCTACGTCATCCACCTGCAATTCTCATGCACATTGCACTGCAGTTGTAGTCGATATATAGAGCTTGCACTTTATATATCGACAATATTCCATACAATATCTTGTATTCATCAAAAACTATATTCACTCCATGAATGTATACATAACTATTGCACATTGGTTATTTCGCGATCCAATTTGTTTCACGCCAATTTGGTATAGAAACTCATTATCAAAATGTTATTGATCTCAACTTTTTCTGTTTTTTTTTTTCACGTATCATTTTACAACTGGGCTGAAGTACTGATTCATATAATAAGCAATGTGCAACGTATAATGAACAATAATACCGTCATTTTTATGATTTCTGCCCTATCATCATCTGTTATTTCTATCTTGCTGCGTCATGGACTTTGACAAATTCGCGACTGACATGTGGTGAACTGACCCGTTTCAATATACAAGATGCATTTGCGAAAATTCATCATTCAATCATCTTCTTCGTCAAGCAGCTTTTCATGTTTCTACTGACATTTGTGGTGGCTCACGTCCAAATTACGTTGATTTACTGTCATCATTTACCTAACTAACTTCATGCATTATGATAATATTGATGTGAAAATACAGGGTCGAGATGTCTTCCGTCAGTTACATGAATAATTTTATTTTAATCCATATATTGTGAGTGATAATTTTTGCTAGACCTAAATTAATGTAAACTATATCGATGCGCTTGATAATGAAATTACTTAGAAAATTTTTAAAGCAGCTCTGAGGTATTTATAAGATGTCTGGTAATTACTCCTGACGCGTATACTAATGGTGCAATTAGTAGTGTCGCTTCCTCTACCCTCTATTGCTGCATTGAATTAACTACGGACGATTATACGCCTGCTCTTATGTCGCTAAAACACCAGCATAATATATACAAGTACTATACATATGTATATAATTTCGCATTGCAATAACTTACCATACTTACAGTTTATTATTTTAACATCGGGCATAAAGTGAAATTTGAATTTTTTTTATTATGAAATCATGAATACACGTGGACATATTATGGTTTAATATTTTTTCTTTATTATATAAATGTATTAATTCAGTATAGCTATATCTGAGTGTTGAATTATTGTTATAAAAATGTGCGAATCGACGTGTGCATGGAGTAAAATGAACGAGCGACACGTATGAGAAAATAAATCGAAAAATAGGGGAATCAAGAATGAAAAGTTTTTCAGCGTCGAATGAAAACGAACGAGTTACGTGGGCCCAGGCAACATGAGATTTGTTGCACGCGTGGGTCTGCAAATGTTAGCGCACAACACGCGTTTCATTCCATATAAAAGTACAAAAAAAAACATAGGAAATAAATTTAGAATATCTATAAATATAGAATATATATGCGCATGTATACATGTATACACGAATAGAGAACGAAAATGAAAGAGCGAATGAACCCACCTTATAGTATATTAATATTTATAAATATTATTTCGCAAATCATAGTATTTTTAAATCCAACACATTTTCAATAACTTTATAGAGCAATTAATTTTTTTTCTCTATACTAATCTCACTCTTTTTTCCTTCTCGGCTTCGTTCTGTCTTTTACCACGATTTCAAGCACCTCTTTTACATTCATGTACATATGTATGTATATATATATATACATCTAAGCGTCTCTCTCTTGACGCAAATGCCGCAGCTAGACTGCGAAATCCGTTCAAACTGGATTGAAAGAAAATACGCTGGCGTTATTTCAGGCATGTGGCTGTGTTAACCCGCGGATTTTCCAGCTGAGCAACGAAAGCACCTACCCACTTTCAACATCAGTGCTTTTAATCGGTCTCTCGTTTCCATCACCACAGCTCTCACCAACCTACCCTGTCTGTACTCCCATAATGAAAAATAAAAATGAAAAAATTCGAACAAACTAAAAAATAAAGAGAGTCGTCTTATAAAAATAAGTGGAGTAACAAAAAACCGCATGCTCGACTTTGTCTGTTTCCAAACAATTTTCTCCATCTTCCATCCCTACATTCGCTCTTTAATTTTATTCGCATTATACAAAACTGCGTTCAAATAAGCGAAGCAGAAAAATTGACTGAATAAACAAAAGTATATCTCTAGCTTATATGTTATTGCAGCACTAAATTTTGGTTTTAAAAATACGAATGAAATTGTGTGTTGTTTTATGACTTTACTTCTCTTTTTTCCATCTATATATTTTACATTTCATTTATATGACGAAACATTCAGCTGGAATATAGAAACCTAATACACAGATGCTCGGTGAAAATTAAATAAATACAATTTATATATCGTGACCACTGTATTGTACAACATTACCTCAATTGACAATGTATACTCTATAACATAGTATAGATCAAGTGCAACAATAATAAAGTGCGCAAACTCTACATCCGTATAGTGTAATATAGTCTCACTGTTATTATCGCTAAGGTTATTGTATCATATATCAATTAATACATTCGAAATGTGTCCAATTTTAACTGTTACGACTTCATGTCATATAAGATATCGAAATTGGCCAAATGTTGTATACACACAGTAACTAAAGTTAACTATTGCTATAATGTTAAAGGTGTTATGAAAGCTTCGTATAGTGTAATTGACGACTGTCAAATATCATATTAACAGTCTGTATTTTATCTATATTGTGTTCAAAACATTTAATATATTATTATATCTCATTATAATTATATTTCAATATTATTCTATTCTCATCCATAAAATAAATTTATGATTGATATTTTTTATTTCAGTGTTTTTCCTTTTTTTTTATGTCTTATATTGTCAAGGCACTCGTTGGAAAGTCTGAAAGTTTTTAAATAAACTTTTGTACTATAGAGCCATAACGTCATCCGTTATCCATCCATGCATCGCCGATTTTGTCACTCCGCATAAAATATGGATTATTCCGGATATTTGCATTCGAAAAATAAGCCGACAACTTCCAAGCGCAAAACAAGCCTCGTATTATTCCAATGCAGTTCAACGATTTTCATGCTTTCATGCACATATATATAAAGTTTATATCTAGATGTGTGTCTATAGCATATATCCATACAACATGCATGATTTTATAACATATTAATAGACAAAAAAATGTTTAATCGATTGAACAAATAAAAACTGAACGTCCACAATGGCGTGATATTGAAAGTTTATGAATGCATATATGTCGCCAATAATAACTTCAGCAACTCTGTTGCTCAATTAATTTATTTCGACATTATTCATTGCAATGAAAACATCTATTTTTCCAAAATTATTGAAGAATAAATAGGATGAAAGGTTTCATAATTCATTGCAATAATACAAAATATTGAAATCGGATTTCAATTTTTGACAGTAGAGTTTTTGATTCAAAATTCAATATAATAACAATGGCGATGGATTTACAGTTATCCACATCATAACGAATGGTGAATGATGTGAAAAATACGATTGAACACGCAATTGAATGTACACAAAATCGGTTATATAGAGAATTTATATGCATTCATATCGAAGCAATTTTTCACACCGCAAATAATGTACGTACCTATTCTAATAACCTTCGTTACCGATTTTTCTCTGTTCGATTGACAATTTTACCTGTTACTCACTCGTATGTGTCCCGCATCTCTGTTGAAACAATCAACTCGAACTAATACTTGATTTCTTTAACCTTTCTATTCTTTTTTAGTGTTTCATTGATTAACATTGTCCCATTCGATTATACCGTCTTTGTACAATAGGGAACAATTGATGATGAACATCTTGGAGAAAAAATGATGCAGCAACAATCAAAGACATTATTTTCCCGCTCTCATTTCAAATCCCGCAGTAGAGCTGTAATAGCAATTCCTCCCCCATCAATTTTCTTTCTTTGTCAATTGACAGATTGAATATAATCACGTGAAATCATTTGAAATCAGTATTAAAAATGAACTATAGCCTAAAATAATGGATAAAATTTGGGGCAATTTTTAAATGCAAAGTTCTACAATAGTATATAAAATAGATGTAAAAAAGTTGAATACTTCATTTAACGGGGTGTATTTTAATGTTCAATTGTCGCAGTAGCTATGCAGCGTTTACAAGGGGTTATTTTTATTTACTATGAACTTCGATCTAAAATATTTCTTACTTTTTATCACGTGGTAAAGAAAATATTGGAATGGTCCGAAATTACACCTTGAATTATCTTGACATATCTCGATGTATTGGCAGTTGCTGTATATAAAAAACATGGCTGTAGGCAGCTCTTTGCGCGTGCAAACATGTGTGTGTTCAATATGATTCGCGTTGTCTAAAGCATCGTCGGAGAGTTAATGAATTACCAGTTCATTCGGAAACGGTATTTATATTATGCTTACATAACCAGACGTATCTAGCTTCAAAGTTGAACCTATATTTTTATCTGAAGAATCATCAAAACATTATTCTCTACATTTTTCATTTTTTTCAGTATTTGAAACGACGGAAGTCCGAAGATAAATATTTTTATGAATAGGACAGAGAAAATTCAGGAAACGGCAGAGAAAATAAGCTGTGAGTCTTCTTCTGGTGACGACAAAGTGTAAAATTCTTGATGTAGAAAATAAGGCTCGTTTATCGTTCAACTATGAATATTTTTACAGCAGTTTCAACTTTTTTGTTGACACTTAATTGCACCTTTTCTTCTCTAATCATCCGATTTTATACACTGATTATTTTTTATATATATTCTCACAATAGATACTGTATAACGACAGTATAAGTCAATTATTTCTCCATCATTTTCCATACATGTATAAAAGAAGAAAACGCAGACGGATAAATTTTTCAATATACATCGCAAGATAAGTACAGGCTTCACGTCTTTCTCACTTTATTCCAGTAATGTCTTATAGAAATTGCCGAAGTACTAATAACAGTACTATTTGATCACATGGTTGTAAAACGAAAGATGTGCCAATGCAGCTCACGTCATGGTTGTTTGAAGAAAAAACCAAATCATCATAAAAGTCTGTCACATCTCGAATTTTATATGCGTTTAATATGCAGGTCAGTTACTTTAGTTCAATAAGACAAATTTTTTATATAAACTGTAAGAACTTTCTCAATCTTTTCTCATTTCTCAGATTCTACTGAACATGCAAAGACGGCGAGGTTTTTCTAGCTGTAATAGAGTTTTACACACGAGACTATTACCAAAAGACCACTCTAGATTTTGCACCAAGTCATAATAATTTGTGTTTCACATGAATTTCGAATTGAAGGTTCAATATAAAACACTATCAGGCAATTCAGTCTATAGCTGTGATGTTCTTGCTGCGTGCATGTTCTAATTATTTGTTCATAATTTGAGTGTAAGAAAAAAAAATATCGAATTGAAACAATAGAATGACTCATTGCATAGATACTATAGCAAAATGATGCTCGGTACTTTTGATCACGTTATCAACCTAATTAATTAATACAGAAAGAAAAAATGGAAGAAACACATGAGATAAAAAATGGAAATAAATCAATAATTATATAAATACACAGTTTTTTGCATTTATAAAACAGTTCGTGAGTACTAAAATGTTTTTGTTTTAATATCAGTCAAGATTATACTCAAACGATTGTCAATATTCCTTTTTTCCTACCTTCGTACATTCTGTATTATAACAAATACGGAGATCTGCCCCATTTTTTCCAATATAAATTCAAACGAGACCAATACTGTTTTATAGCTACGTAATGAGGAGCAATAAACAAAAATGAGATCGTCAAATATCAAGTTGTCCAATTGTTTTTGCACAAAAATACACACCCACACATTCAATTTAAAAAAATGCAAAATTATAACAGATTTCGCACACTGTAAAAAAAAAAAACAATTGTATGCGTCATAGTAATTTTCATGATGATCATTTTATCGAAATCTCTGATTAAAAATAATGATGAATCGCGATGATTTGAATTCTGTTAAATTTATAGTCATAGACGTTATCTAGTGCTAGATAGGATCCCAACTGAATTTTAACTTGATGAAACAAACATTTCGTTATTGATTAAATATATCTGTATATCAAAGTTGCGAGTTTTGCCATTTTTGGGAATTTTTATGTGTGAATATTCAAAATTGTTTCAGAAAATGTCTATCGAGCGTGTGAATTTCTCTTTGCAATAGTCAATTCAAAATTAGAATTGCTCGAAAGTAACTATTTATCAATGTAGTTAGTCCAGCTCTCAATGGTTTTGTTTGTTTTTTCACTTCACGTTGTTCTGCATAAATATATTTCATCTGATCCATAAAATGGAGTTACACCGAACAATCTAATAAACATATCTCTGGTTCTTTTTATTATAGATAGTTCGAAAAAAACAGTTTACACATAAATGTATACTGAATATAAAGTTATAAAGTGATTTTCACCTATATTCTACTGTTTGTGTGATACAACAAAAAGTTTTTTCAAAATTATTTTGTTTGTCGATGAATTATTTGAAAGCACATCGCCTAATTTTTTTGACATTTCATTTTCCTTCAATTTCTTGGTGGAAAGCTATTGATTGATAATAAAAAATTCGTAGAACAACTTTTATGTTGCCGAACAACGTGGATAGAGTGGCCAAGTCATTCGAACAGGAATTTGAGTCAAAACAATGAGAAAAAATTTAGCCATAAACTATTATTAATGAGGTGCAGTGATAAATCGATTATTATTTGCAAAGTGCAGACGATTCCTCTGTTCTATGATATACTTACAAATCTTTCGTCACTTTATTTTTGTATCATCGAGTAAATTGCATATTGCCTCTTTTTAAAAATAATGAAAGAAAACTACAGAGGCAAACATATTTAAGGACAATATGCCGACGAGATTGTAAGTGGGATGGAAATGCCGAAGCCATGTGTCGCGTGATTACAATTCCAATGCAAATCGAATGGACCAATCATAAGTCCCGACATTGCTCATCTCTATTTCAGTCCTATCATTCCCCAGTTCATCGTCTCCTCCCAAACATCTCATGCTTTTATTCTCGTCGTCTCGATGAAAACCCATGAACATTTTCCTTCTTATTTCTTCTCACTTTCTCCTCTGTTTCCCGATGCCCTCATTTCGTCATTTTCCATATATATAAATTTATATATATATATATATATTATTTCTTCATCTACACAACTACATTCTTCAGAAGCGAGATTTTTTTTTGCACTAGACTTTTTCTTCGTCTTCTATTATACTTTTGAAAACATATCGAGAGAACAGAGAGAAATATATGTTTGGTTAATCACGAACGCAATTGAGTATATGTGGTTTGATTTACATTGCAATGAATGAAGAAAATACGCGATGACTTTTCATGAATAAATATACATATTCGAAGTAGGCAGATATCTTGGAAAAAAATCGAAAAAATTATCTCTATTTAGCCTTCTACATCTCCTATTTTTCATCAGAATAGGAAAAAAATAGAGGCTCAACGAAAAATCATGACCAATACTAGCTTACTTAAGTACCACAACATTGAAGTCTATAAGTGGTTAAATGGATGACAGCTTGATACATACTCAATTACCGTTGCATGAAAATTTTATTTGTTCTTATCTCAATAAAGGCAGTCCTTATGTGTAGTGCAGGCAGAGGATTATTGACCGAATTTCATAATGATATTTATATTCCTTAATAACAAAAATTTAGCGAATCTAGTCGGGCACTTTGTAAACATTACGGGTTAGGCCCATATTCAGCACAGATCAGGCTTTGATTCAGGCGTGAGTGAAGAAACGCGAGACAAACTGAAGAGGCAGTTGATACTGCAACCCCATGAGTCGGTTTCAATTTTTATCAGAGTAGCCGAGAGAAAACACTTATCGTTAATGTCTGTGCACGAATTTCAAAAGGGCTGATGTCCACTGGATTCAGGTGTGAATATACAAAAACCTACACCCGACGACCCACACATACATTACTATTGATAAACTCTATATATATAGACATAACAAACAACTTATAAGCATTTTATATAGACAGAGTAATGAGAACTCGTAGAATTACGGTATACCATAACAAAAAGAGGAGAACAAATATAGTCACGTTTAATATGAATATCACTCATTGCCGCATTAACACAGTCCAAATATTAATACAATGGGAGAATGCTTGTACAGTGCAATGCATTTTATCTCACGAAGTAATTATTATCATAGGTGTTATATAAATATGTATCTTTACATCAATCGCCAATAAATATTATTGATTTTATTAATGTCATTTTATTGGCGCTCTCGATGGAAGATGCTGGGCTGCACTAATAATAATACGAGAGATGTACGACCCTTGATGGAATTTTGATAAGATGAAATTGGTTGGTGTTTTAGCATTAATACAAAAATATAATTCCCTAAATTATACATCTCCGCCACTGTCGTATTTCAGTAATATTATGTTTATGTATTAGCTTATGAATCACCTGTTAATTGTCACGATCCTATTATTTCCCATACTATACATTAGTTTTATATTCCATCCATTATCTCGAATTAATAGTTCGTAAATTACTGTCCCGATTATTCTTCAATTGATTTCCAATTGTTGTCGACTCTCAAATATTATTAACGTAAGATTGTGGCAGCATACTTTGCGCGCGTGGATTAAATCACTCTGTGACACAACAGAATCACAAAAAAAGAGCAGACAATTAAGACAAGAAATATTTATTTTTATTAATTTATATATGACTCATATACTTTTCATATTTGAAATTTGAATCATTTACTCATGAAGTATATCAAAAATGTACTGACAATAGTATTTCTACTCCACTTCAAAGTCACTTTTCACTATTTAAGGTAGTATTCTTTAATATATATATGTTGACTCGTAGATCAGGCGCCGTTGCCTCACACACATGTGTATAGATGTGCATGCGTAAGTATTAAATGCGTACGCCATCTAACTTTTATTATGCGACGTTGTCACATCTACCCTACTAACGGCAAATAATTGAAACTATTGCTTGTCATTTGTTCATTTCTTATATTATAAGGTATCCTCTAAATAATTTTAAGCCAGAAATGGAGTCGCTGATGTTTTATCCTTTTAAATTTGCAAGTCGCATTGCAACCTATCCATCAATTAAGAAAATATAATCAATTAACTATAGCTGGTAAGCGATTTTCCATTAAGGTCCATGTTAAATACCCAAAATATTAACAATTATACTCGATTATTAAGTACCCTCGACCCGTAAAAATTTATACAGACTTTTCTTGGACCACGTTCTAATACTGCGCAAAGTTTTATCAATATCTGTTGATGAATTCATAATACTTTTATACTACCTCAACATCCATGTTGCAAAAATCAAAAAGCGATACTTTGAGCGTTTTAATAGTGAAAAGTACGGGAGATGTACAGCAAACCATATATTTCGCTATTCAGCTAATTTAAAGACTTTGATGTTCACTGTAGTTATGTCGACTTTGAAACATCTAATTTTTTTCAATTATGGAAACATGAAGATACGATACAAATCACTCATTCGAAAAATTCTATAAATTTTTGATCTGACGAATCTGACTGAATCAATTATTATGATTCAATAGAATCTCACTGACATAAAAAATTCTACATAGTGCCAATTTTCTTGAGAATATTTTGAAGAAGGAGTGTGAGTGGTGAACGAATTGATCGCTGTAAATGCGCAAAATTGTCCGCCCTCGACATCAATCGATGTAGATTTATTGTTTGAGTATAGAGAATGTTTTTGGTTTGGAGCGACATCAAGTAGGTCGGAGTGTCACGCGTTAACATCCAATTCTATTGACACGTTTGGTCCCTTCATTCACCCACATCTCCATCGTGCTGGTATATACTACGTCACAATGATTAGTTGACACTCACCAACATTCAAGTCAGTTTATTTCTCAATTGTTTAGAGGAGGATAAGACAAAGACAAATAACCATTTTAACATTCAACTTGAAAAGTGTTATTGGAAATTGAATCCTGCGAAAATTTATATTTCACTCTATAAACGATTATGTCTAGAAAGAAAAAAATAAAGAAATGAACGGTGATCTTTACGTATTTCGGTGTTTTCTCGTGAAGCGTCAATAGTTACAGAAACAAAAATAACATCACATTCGCCAAATACAGGTGTCTATGTATTCGTTTTATCTGAAAAATTATTCAAGACGAAAGTGAGATTGTCAATGATTCACAGACTTATTCCAGGAACTGAACTCTCTCACTGTTCCGAATATACAAAGTAACCATACATGTAGAATTATATGGAATAGCTGGCCCTGTTACATAGATATTCACATGGAAAAACTAATCGATTTTCTGTTTTCCAATATTTGTGACGTTTTTGTGAAATGCCATCTCTATTTCCGTCGCGTGTTCTAGTCATGTCAAAGATCGCATGAAATATCGAACCAAATAGAGACATCGGTTTTATATCAGATTTGCGTATACCTGAAGAAACAAAAGATTCGTAGCAGACTATATTGGCAAATAGTCAAGAAATAACAAACGCTTTTTATCACATACTTGGGAACTCTATCTGCATGATGATCGAATCCAAGATACTTTTTTTCACATATTTATTTTTTATGACGTTGTTTTGTAACCATATATAAATATTCAATGATCCATGATAAATAATTATTCACATATCACCAGTTTTTCCGTCGGTATTTTCATTCATAAAATGTTAATTATGTGAATAGTCTGTTTCATGATACATCTGCGACAATAAAGTGCAATAAAATTTACTTGCACCACAAATATATAATTGAAAACCACAGATCAAAAATTCTTTAATTGATATGTATTCGCGTACTTGGAAATAATTTGTAAGTTAGGATTATCTACAATGTAACAATAATTAAAATGTATCGGATCGATAAAACTATAAGGGTGAAAATGTTTATCATTATATCATCAGATTTATCATTTTACTTATCATATAATGTTTTACTCGATGTTTTGAAATAATTCAGCAGAACTAGCAGTCCAGGTGTGCGTATTTGTAATGACGACTATGATGGCGACTAAACATAGTGAACTAAAACTAACAGGTTATCGTTGGTCTGAATCTTAACTGGGCGGGTCCAATTGGTGCTACCAGATATGGACTATTTGATGTACCGATCAGGGTTGTCAAGTTGAGATTACCTGGAATGATCTGACCAGAATTTCAATTATTACTGTTGAGCCGAAATGGTTCAAAATGTATTTGGTTAAAGAGAGGAAACACTCAATGAAACTCCATTAATTAGTGAATGCAAAACTGCCAGATTGTGTTTCAATGCAGCTATCGCTTAGTTTCGCTGATTCATTTACAAAATGGCTTCAGCTTAAAAATTAAAAATCTAAAATTGATTCACATTGATTAATGTTTTCGAACCATTTGTGTTATTTTCATGATGAAGAGTTCTAAGAAAGTTAACTACAGGTCGATAGTTCCCATTTTTTATTTACTTTCACAAACAATGAAGTCAATACGGTTAAACTTAATAGGTAAAAATAATAAAAGCGCAACATCGTTACAAACAAAGTGGAGAAGTTTCCGGTAATATAAGTTGAATTTTCAAGTGGCTTTCATATAACTTTGGAGAATCCGAATAAATGCTGGCCAGACTTTGATCGACGTTTCGCACCATTGAAATTTTCTTTTCGAACAAGTTGTTTATAGCATAAACTTCATATTTGTAGTAAAACTAATTTGTAATGTGATAAAAAAAATAGGTAGGATTTGATGATGACTATTTTCGACACTTATATTTCTATCATGTCCTATTCACAATAATAATATTAATGATCAAATGAACATAAGCGTAACGCCAGATTTATTAACGTTTTATCTGACCTAATGAATTCAAACGTGAACACATAAACTTTGAAGCAACGTTCCCTCATTCCCTTGGCTTTCATACTGCAGGAAAAAGCAGTTCTTGGTATCGCACATATAATCTCTTACATGATGTAGCTGCATAGGCATTTCAACTATGTATATATATATATATATATATATAAATATGAAAAGCCAAAGGTGAATGTTGAAATGTGGCGCCTCATATCACACTTCTCATTAGCCCAATAATTGCTTTTGTTCTTTCGACCCTCTTCTTAGATAAGATATACACCTGATTATGTTCCATGAGCTCGTTGCTGCTCGGCATATAAAGCTCAAGTGCCATAGGTACATCTGATGATAACCCGGTTGCCAGTGTTTTCTCCGAAATTCATTTGCCATCCTTCACCTCACTCCATAATCCCGTCAACCTGACGAGTTATGACATAGGTATGAAATATATTGTATTCAAACATTTGGTATCCGAGTTACTTGATGTATTCATGATAATTGATAAATATATTCATTTTGTCGATACGTCCAACATCTAAAAGACAATTTGTTAAATAGTTGTCAGTCTACCAATATGTATCGTATTTTAACCGAGTGATTATGGAAATAACTGAATGGAGATATATAAATTTTATTAAGACACATGTAAGTCATTGAAATATAATAAACAGAAAGGAATATAGAGTTTTGTTATAAGAAGTTGCGCCGACTGCCGGCTGGTAACGGATTCTATTCATTTCTTTCATTACCCCATTATTTCTACTACGTTTTTATAGAAATTGTGACAATATGATATGGTGACTGAAATTAATATTGTAGAAAATATACACTTTTCAAGCGCCATCATATTTCTGCTATGTGTGTAATTGAGAAATGATTGACAGGACATGAAACAAAATTGGAAATTTATAAATTTTCAATTCGTTCCCAAGCTCAACATCGGTGGTATTACTGTACTGATATACAAATTCAAATATAGTAAAAATGTGAACATGCAATTCCATTTATTCCTAAGATTTAATGAATGCTGTGGATATAATTACATATAATAATTATTTTAATCCTATTAGTTGCAATTCATCATCCTTCATTTTTATAGCCTTAAAATATGTGGATAGCTGTTGAGATGTCAATTCTTCGACATAATTACATTGCAAAAGGTGAATTCCGTCCCAGTTATATAATTTGTCTTAAAGAATTGACATTTATTACTAATCCTATTATTTACAATACTATGTTCTACATTGTATTTTGAGGTGATGATTTAAAACTGTATCTTTATCTACATATAGCTACATCACCCTCAGTCCCGCCCATATCTCAGATACCAATATGATTGTAAATATTCGTCTACATGCAATTTTCATGTGTATCAATCGCAATGTATAACGCTTTGTTTAAATATTTAATGTGACGTAGTGAAAAGTGAAAACCATGAACGTGATCTGAATTATAAAATGAATAACCGTTATTACACTACCATATCATTTGCTTTTGCTCTCAATCAATAGGAAATGTGTAAATTATGCTGGGTATTTTTGTATCCTGTTATTCAAATTACAATAGTGAATAAATATGAAAACTAACACAACCTTTTTCATGATTTTAGATACGTACGGTATTGATAGCAAATTATAGCGGGAAACACTTATATTGATGTGTCTCAGTAGTACAATTTTAGATACACGTGAATTCACGAATATTTCGAAGGAATCATCACGAGACTGAGTTAATTGCAAAAAACTCGGAATGAAACGTACTCAGCCGTATCCATCCAACATTTATTATAGACATAATAACAGGAATAACAGCATTTGTCCATTTAAAAATTTATATTGATGATGAACATTTACATATCGATCACCCTTGGTCATCCGAAGGTTAAATCGCGTTAAAGTTCAAATTTGCATTACATCAGAAATATTATAAGTAAATGTTCTGTAGATTAACTACAAACTACAGATCAGTGTAATAAATACATCTGAGCCTTTCTACATTCATCGCAAGAACAATAATTTAGGTAATGATGATTACAGTTGATTTTTTTGTATGATGAACATTTCAAACTATTCTAAATCATTAGATTTCATTCCATCATATAAAACTTCAGAATATCATGCACCTGTAATATTAGATACACCAATATCACGATTCTTGATCGCTACGAGAAATATATGCAAAATTATAACAAAGAAAATAATATGTAGAAAAATATCAGCCACTAAAATATGAGTGACATAAAATGTAATGGTAAGTAAAGAGATGATCAATGTGTTACCTTGATTTCCCCAATATAATTCAAATCTGTTTATTTCCAGTCAATTGGAAAGTCAATTGCAAAGGGTAGCTCAATTGGAAGACTACTCAAAGCGTAATAGAGAGGTTCTGGATTCAGATGATCCCAATGTGAAAGAATGCAACATTTTTGAAAGTTTATTTACATTGAAAATGATTACAAAAATATTTCCCAGAATGATCCATTGATAAACTTACAAGAAATACTATCAAAATTCCAATTCATGAATAAAAAAAAATTGAAAAAAATAAAATTGTAGCTTCTCTTCGATATTCGATGGAACTATGTTGACAAATAAGTGAAAAAAAAAAATTATTCCAAGATGTCTTATCCTACATTCTCAATCTTCTAACTAAGTAGAATAATATATGATTCAAGTTAAAACTTTATTCGAGTGATCTAGCTCATCGCAAGGAAAAACACAAAGCGACATTTGTTTACTAAAATAAATTTCATGATATGTAGTTATACAGATAAAAAGATCATAAATAGGGTAGATCGTAAATTATCATCAAAGATCCTCTACTCATTTGTTGACAAATAAATAGTACAATCAAGAAAAATCGTCGCAAGTTCATTCACTATAATTCCAGATGACCCCGTACTAATTACTGAAGCTATAAGAACACGTTAAAAACGAGAATATATGTGACATGATACCCCAGTTACTTATAACTATGGTATATAGTATACTATATAAAACTCATGTTCAAAGTGTTTTATCACCGGAAGAAAAAAACTTTTTGAAGGGGAAGTCTTACGTGGCCCAGAAATGGATGTCATCAACTACAGCGTTGATAACTTCTCGAATCCTCCGAAATGGTCATAAACTCTGGACAAATGGCGTGTTCAACAGTATAGGATGTTATACCACTAATATGAAAAGAAAAAATGAAAATAATAAAGATATAAAAGACAAACCTAAAACTGCTGGAAAAAAATAAAAAGGAAAGAGTGAAAACTCAGGAGTTTATTTGAAGTGACTCTCGAATGCGGAAAAATAACGTGTGATCCTACAAACTAGATACGATAGTCCGATGCACGCTACTAGTCGTGTTGCAGCGGGATGAGTAGAGAATGAGAGGAAAAAATAAGACAAGACGAAAATCCGAGGGTAAACGAGATGAGAGTACACAGACTTATATTGTCGTCCCGCTTGTCGCGTTCAGTTTACTCTGTCTCTCTCGGTCTCTTTCACTCTTCTCCCTCACTCTCCCACACTCTCGTTCACACTGTCCCTCCCTCTCTCTACCTCTTTGTCCCTCTTCCCCTCTCACTGTCGCTCCTACTCTTTCTCTTTTCCTCCCTCTCTCATTCAATCGTTTGCCATCTCTTTTCAACTATCTTTTATTTCATGTATCCATCGCACGTGGTGCCACGTATCTACCTCTATAGGTGGGTTTTTCGAGTTGTTTTACCTCCAGCAAATAAATATATATGTATATAGATAGAGGTGTGGAAGGTCGCAACTTCCACCGGCGATATCTAGCTAGCAGCTATTAACATTTTTACGAGATCACGTAACGCAAGCCAGGGCGAGACATCGCGATTTCTCGCGACAGACACGATAGATTAGTAACAACGACTGATTGACACTATTGAGTTGAAATGTATATCTTTCATAACACTTTGCAAATTTTATTTTGTCATTAAAATTACATAAGAATATTCGACTCTCATCAATTTAAATTATTTGACAAGGCTATGAATATCGAGAGGTGAATATATAATATGTTCAAAAAATATATCATTAATGCCATATGATGTATACAATGAAAGTTAATTTATTTCATAAATGTAAACTAATATATTCAGTAAATGATATATTTAAGGTACTTGTATATGTGCAGTAACAAAAATTGATATTCATTAGTCTACCTTTATTGCATAATTGATTAATAGTAAAACTTGAAATTAAAAGTTATTGAAATAAATGAAATTCCGTATGAGTAATGAATATATTAAACAGTTAATATACTAATGCTATAAAAATGCAAAGATAATACAACAGTGAATAATTTAAAACTATTAGTATCAGTGTTCATGGCACAAAATATTAAAGTAAATACTTATATACATATTAACAATTGAAAGTAAAATTTTTGATCGTCTGGGTATCCTAGTTTTTTGGTAAATTTTTTCAATGACAAATGTCTGGTTTTATGGCAGGTTGCAAAACTTTTAGCATCTCTAGGGAAGAGGAGAGATGCACGTCTGTACGTATCGCATTTCTTATTCCCGCGGGTGGCACTGCGGTGCTGAGATGACGGGCCAGCGGGCGTAGAGATAAAGTTCCACGCGGGCTATATGCTGATATGGTAACGGAAAACCGCAGCAAAGTGTGTGCACCGCCAAGCCAAAGTATTCCTCGTATGATGGGCAAGTCACAACTTTTTGAATAAAATAACTTCCCGACTGTTGAAATAAGTTGGGAATATATAAATGGTGTTGCTGTTCAATACCCTTCCAACGAAAATACGCTTTTATTTTTAATCTCTCCTTTGTGATATATCGATTTGATGCACATCAATAGTTTTATTTGACATATTAATGTAAGCATAAAATGCTTCTAATAAACGGCAATGAGTACCGAGAGGGAGGGACAGTGAGAGAGTGGGAAATACAATATTGGGTGAATACTTCCGGCATCCACCAAAACGGATCATTTTCGCTACCGTCCTCTGCGATTTCTACTTAACTTCAAACATTTCATGGCTAGCCATTTCATTTTCATCCCGACTTTTATATAATAGTCTGAGCGAAACTCAATATGTTAATCGTCTGTAGTGAGAATAAATATAATAATTTTATTGTTTTATTAATACATTATTTCGTCAAAGAATGAATGTGAAATAAAAAAAATGCTAGTAAATATCCATTTACTACAATATATTACAAGATACATAAAATACATGGTGTATTTTACATTTCACCAAACCACAAAATTATATGGATATCTCCGTCCAACAATTAAATAAAAAAAACTATAATACCTCATAGAATAACCATGCCAAGAAAATAACTTTTTAATATTATTCTCAATATCATACCAACATATCCTCGTTAGTTTCTTCATGGTTTACTCCAGTGGTGATTCTGTGTCAAGTTGGTTCCACTCTTTTCCTTTTTCTCTCACTCGTCTGCATTGTTTTCCTCTTCATTTGACTCTGTTCATTCTTCTCAGTGGTACGCAAGCGAGTAATTAGTTGGGATCGTACATATTCAAATAAATTTGTTAACTCTTTAAAACGTTAATGGGTACGCAGTGGTGTTGGTCGTACTGCTCTTTACAACCTGCTTTTACCATAGCGAATTTAATTCCATTTTTATTCTTCATTTTCCTTTTGACTATAGATCCTGTCGTGTACTTTTTCTGTTAGTCATAAAAAGAATTTTAATTCTGCTACGAGAGACCAAAAAAAGTATATGTCAATAATTTCTGTACCCCACCCAATTTGACTATTATTTTTGCACTTTAGTGAGTTGATCCGTACAAAATTCACGATACTTTTTATAATACTTTAAAAACACATCTGTGTCCGTTTACTGATGAAAAATTCAATTTGCTTCGCATCAAACAGGCGAAGGTGGTAGTGTAGGTGTACGTGTAAAAACAAATAAGCGTGCAAGTACTGCACGAGATTGAAGTACATATAGTGATTGTACAAAGCATAAAGAGATTCTTTGGTGCTTCCACGGTGGCTGTCTGAACCAGTCGGTTATCCGAAAGCCTGCTTGACCTGAGGCATATTTGCTGGCCGCAATTTTATTAAAAAAATACCTATCCATTTTATCAGGTCCGAACCTGAAATGCTGGTATGAGTACTGGAAAAATCGACTAAAACTGTGGTCTGAAAGAAGAAGTTTAACAATATAATACATATTTCAATGAATTCCGTTTTGAATTGTTATATGTCACTAATATTTTTTTATGCGGCGTTTTAAGTTCTCACATTATACCTATGCACTTGATTAATCGTTTGTTATATGCTCCTCTTCCACATTTTTTATTATAACTAGCACGTTGCGAACAACGTTGTAATCAACCAAATATGCTAGTCTAGACAAAAAAAACGATAGAAATGCAACTAAATTCCACCAATACGTTTCAATGTTTAAAAAATGTCTTTTAAGGATCTCTATGTCATCTATATCACTCATAATTCTATACTTATACTCTATAATCGATATTATATCAAAAAAACAACATGTTCAGTTGTGAGATAATTTTTCCTTGTTATATCATTTATAAATACGTCTATATTTAGACTGTCCATGTTCTACATTAAAAGTATTTGATATCGATACTCTATTGGTTTGAATATATTATACTATTATTTGGAGCAATTGGTTGAATTTTATTGTCACTGATTTTGTGTTTATTATATATGTGCATGTCTGCCACCAAAACAAATGTGAATGAATTGGACCGAAATTAGCAATTAAAGCTAAATGCATTCGCTCAATACTTTTATTCGTAATCAATATATACTGGAAATGATAACAATACTATCCATATGAAGTATCGTGGTGTGACAGCAGCTATTGTAGTTGTAGAGCTTTTTGTATATGATACATGTAATAATTCCGTCCTTCGAATTCGGTTATTGCGCAGGAATGCGATCTCTTCTTTGTTCCATGAACTTCACCTACCTCATTCATGTACAAAAAGGACAGAATGACAGTAATATTTTCCATATTGGTAGGTTTAGCTTTCTGTCTTCGGAGTAATGGTACGAGCAGCATCGACTAATTGATCTTCTATCACCCGAGTAAAATGAATTTTGCATCGACAAAATAGAAAAAAACTTTATATGAATTCATAGTTTATAATTTAAACCAAAATAATATCGAAACGTAGGCATACTGTCAATTCATCTATGTATCGCATGTCAGATTCCTCAAGTGGGAGACAACTCAACATATTTTCAAAAGGTACTAGATTCGAATACCGATATGAAACTATTTATTATTTTTTTTTAATTTATCAATATCGAAAAATAATATCTTTGGAAATATTTCACGATTTTTCATTGAAAATATAAAACGGAAAATGTTATGAAATTACAATTTACACTGTAAATATAGGACTTAGATACAGCGAATTTGGAGGAGAAGGCTGCATATTCCGACATCTACAAATATTTACATATTGAAACGCAGCTGTACTGACTCATCACATCTATATATTATCCATTTAAACATTTACTCGTAAAAAAAAAAAAATAAAAAAAGAGTTTGTGTATCTCACTTTAAGTTATCGTTTGTAATGTGGTGGATCTTCGTCGCATGAGATGTGTTCAGCCCATTCAACAGTCCTTCTCCAATTGATGAACACACACAAGTTTTTAAGATATATTGAATGAGCAAAATCTGATTCGTGTATGTGTTCAACATGCCAGACGCAATTACAATTTACATTATGTTCCCAGTAATTGCAATATACAATTACAAACACCATTATCATGGGTAATATAAACTCTCAACATTTTAATTTTCATGATGGGTGAACACCGAATTTGAATGCAAATTATAATTTATATTGATCCCTGTAAAATTCAAATAATTTATCATAATTAATCAGCACAAAACCTGCTGATAATACCGCTACAAGTATATGTTTAATCCTATTATTAATTATGTATTCATCATTTTTCTTCCTCATAAGGTTGTTTTCTTGTGACATCTGTTGATTTATCGTATTATTTAGAACTTTACGTAGATATATTATAACGTACATTCTCAATTTTTTCCTTTCTTCCCAAATTAATATTCACACAAATGTTAAGATTTCTTACGTATGTACATAAAAAAGTCTTTATTACATATTAGTTGGATCTGTTAATAAGCTTTTCGTTGCCATTATGTTGCGTAATTCTATGATATTTCTCGTCCATTGTAACTTCTGTATGAATCACTAACATTCCCGACGCCATTTCTTCTCTGATAATTTCATCTAGATAGATTAAGAGTAAGGTTACGTTTTTCTTCTAGATGTCAGTAACTATTACGGGTTTAATCAAAAAAGTATAAAAATATACTGTAAATGAATGGGAAATATTATGTTAATTGAGACTATAACAAAATATTGAAATTTAACCGATATCCTAAGCCCTTACTTTTTCATAATTATCATGAATATTTCAAACAAAAAGAGATACTTAGGCGCTCGTAATTGTAGATATCGACGTGATGAATACTGTTTCTTGGCGTATGATTAATTGATGTAAGTAAATAATTTATACAATTACTAATCGCTTAGTTGTCCAAAACTCTCCTTAAATTTTGAATAATCTGCAGTAGAAAATTTGATGTATTAACATATTTTATGAGCGCCTCGATGAAAGAAGCATATTGATTTTCGATACTCACCATTGAAATATATGAATGTTGGGAGCATGCAAATTTTTACGCTTTATATGTACAATTTCTGCTTGAATTTACCTGTGTTATTTAGCACCTGGTTTCTCTGTACATGCAGAAACAATGAGAAATATCTTAGATGAAAAGAACGAGCTAAATCAAGAGAAAAAGAGAAATAAGCTGGACATAAATAAAATACAAAAATATAATAACCGACAACCACACTTGGATGAACAATTTTTGAGTATTATTAATACTATCGTAAAGAATTTCATGTGTTATCATTGAAGCGGAATAGCTATTTATCAATTGAGCATTCGTTGAAGAGCGATAATGGCGCGCGCATGAATAACAATTATTTCTTTTATATAATATCGATTCAATAGTTCTAATATAATTCACACCATGTGCAAAACAAGATTTTGGCGGTTTATATAGTTTTTGATACCGACATTTGTGATTCCACGGATTTTCATGTTGGACTATGTCTTGAGACAGAGAATGTATCTTGTGGCTCGATACTCTTGAAGGAAACATTACAGAAGAATCATACTTGATTGTCTATAAGAAGGGATTTGTGAATATGAGGAAGTGCGTTTTTTAATGCACACCGACAAAAATGAATATGATAGATCAGACTAAATATCAGCCGATCTAAATTATGTCCCAATCTGATTATATCATTAGATTTATTCAAATATAATGAAAAACATATCTTCAATGTTATATTTTTATTTTTTATTTTGCGATACATATTAACTATGGAAAATTTATGTAATTGCATTCGCAAACAAATGTTTTATTAGTAAACGATGATATATTTTTTTGTTTTATACGCATATAGAGAATTATTTCTGATCCAATTTGATCAGATGGACATCAAATCCAAATTTATCGACATATGATTACATCTGAACTTAATTATTTTTTCCTGGGTAGAAATGTTGAATATAACATTGTGTCCGTGTAGGACGATCACTGTATAATCATGCTCCAGTTTTGATTGAATAATATTGTACCTAAGGATATATTTTGATCTTAAAAGTGTATTTTGACTTTTGTGCAATTATTTGTCTCGATAAACCAAAAATTGTTTCTACGACAACCCGCGCGGCGATTCTCTGTCTTGTTTCAGCTTCGATTCACTCTATCGTTCGTTTCGAATCATATACAAATCATTTGCCAACCTCCTGTACAGACTCAACTCAAGCACTCCAGATTTTGTAAACGTATATGTTTCGTAACCATGTTAATGATAGAAAAATTAAAAAGTACGGGTGAAATAATAATATTTTAATAAAAGTACGTAAACAAAAATATGTGACTAATAAGAAGTGATATGGATCATTAAACTTTCAAATGTGTATATTATTCAAGTTGTTCTTCATTTGAAGGCGTAGAGGAACTGTTCCGGATATGGACCACGCGTGTAATATGCCCCCCCCCCCCCGGCTATAACTGAAACTAGTTCTGTCATTTGTCATTGAGGTACACAAGTCTTATCTAATATGGTGACCAACCACCGTCGGAAATGCAGGTAGTCAGAGATTTTGATTTTTGAAACAAATTCAAAAAGTGTAATTTTACAGTTACACAAATTTTATTTACATTTCAAAAGAAGACATGTGTTGTTAAAAATACGAACCGGGGCCCATATTATGATCACGAAATATATTTTGGATATTTTTGCAGGATTTGTATGTCAAGAAATAGAAAGCACCAACTCAGAAATTAAAAGAATAGACGGAATGACGGAGATATGGAGCTTATCGTAGGTCCCGAGAAACAGAAAAATATTCCATATTTTTTTATAATGATCATTTTATTCTTTCGATGGGAGGGGAGCATTTTTCGACATTTTCTGAATTAAACAATCGTGTGGTAACAATAACCTATAAAACTTATGGTGGTGCATACCTAGATGGTTACACAAAGTGTAAAAAAAAAACTATTCTGGCAAAAAGTAAAATTAGTTGATGTTTGTCATCCTCCATTAAGTATCTGGATGAATTTTTTCAAAATTGATTCCAATCCTAGATAAAGTTATTCAAATATTCCATCAGGAGGAACCATCGTTGAGTATTGTTTGAGAAACGATTAAATATTGACAGTAAGCACCACCCAGCAGAACATCAATTGGGAGTTAAATGTTAGCACTCATAAACTCTAAAAGAAGTTGACGCTAATGATTCCTTAGCCACTGACTTTGCGTTGTGATGCAATTCAAAATTGGCACATATATGAGCATATAACTAACTCAATCATGAGTGACTAATTAGTGACTAAGTGTCTGTTACCATTAAGAAGAACTCGGTAATGTTCATGTTCGATCATCTCAACCAACGCTACACTGATGTCTATATTTCGTGTCCCAGACGGTAGTGATAGTGTGCGCAAGTGGGTCTAATTTCAGATGCCTTTTCTTTGGTCATCTCACAGTGCTTCAATTGATTGAAGTCTCACTACATGGGCAGAGTACTAGTAGCCATGTGCATTGTCGTGCGCAGCATTTGTGTCAACTCAATCGTTTATATAATATTATCAACGCTATTCAACTCTCACAGTGGCCGATTACAGGTACACAGTGCCAGCAATCATGTACACCGTGGCGTGCGTACTGTTGCGACTCTGCATTCAATAAGACTTAGTGTTATATCATTATCAACTGTTATATCACTCCTTAATCATTTACGTTGATACAGCTTATTGTTTTCTCTTACAATATGTATTTACACAATCCAATATTAATCAGTAAACTTCTAGCTCAAAATCTTCTACTCACCTGTTCAATTCTTACTTACATTGGTTAATTCTTTTTATTTCTCTATTATTCAACTGACTTATTCAACTCATGTGTATATTGCGTGATTGCCAAGGTTAATAGATTAATCACATTTCATTATTCAAGTATATTACACTGGAATTGGGTGCAAATAACTCAGTATCACACTCAACTCAGTAAAATGATAGCAATATTTAATGTTATTTATGTTAATGTTCTAGAATATTGTTATTATTACATATGATTGTTGATATATGAAATTTTAGTCAAGTCTCGTAAGATGTTAAGCAAATAAATTTAGAAAAATTGACAAGACTGTCCGTTCCGTTCACGATGTTACATTGTAGTTATTATTATAGAACCTAAATTACAAGCACTCATCTGTATCGATAGGCACTATTATATTGAAAATCTTACAGTAATACAATAGTGCTCAGATTAAAACAGTAGAAAATAAAATATGCACATTGTAGTAATGTGAACCATATTGAAGAACACTGTACCCTTGTACACTATGCTCACGTAAAAATTCAACCATGATACTATATATTATTTGCTTTGAACCCACGGTAATACATATACTCTCACTTCTTTTTGTCCTTGCAATTTTTGTGAATTAAAAATAACTGCGGGATGAAAGTTATGGTGCACGCAAAAGTGCTACAAAGTTGAACGAGTTTTCCAGTTATGTTATTTTCAGTATATCGATCGTCAAGTTTTCGTGTTTTTTTATTCATTCTTCTTCCCTTCTGTTTTCTCTTTTTCTCAGTCCCTGCTTCTCATACACGTCCTCATACCTTCTCTTTTCGTATCTCTCAATCTGGCGCACTCTCGATCGCCATCTTTTTCGCAGGTTTGCTCAGCCCGGTGTAAATGTTCAGTTTTCCGAAAACTTTTTCCCGCCACGAAAATTAGTTTAACGGCGGCAGCTTGGCACAAATCCTTGCTGATAGTATACGTAGATGGTGAAAATTGAAATTTCGCATATCGGTTGCTAGAGTCTCCTCAAACGCATGCACTCAACATACAGATAAAAAAAAA
>CAJUYH010000524.1:64264-86033 GCA_910591685.1 Galerucella tenella | reverse complement strand
ATCTGCCAGATTTTTGTTTTCTTCTTTATCTATTTTTTCATCTTCTGTTTGCCATTTTATTTTCACATTGTTCTCTATTTCTTTCTTATGACATTTGAAAAATAAATTTATCATGCAAATACAGAATGAATAAATAAATAAATAAATAATATTGTCAACAATTTTTCATTATATTCTTTTAAATTGACAAGGAAGTGTATAAACGAGAAAGGTGGAGAAATAGCATCCGTCAAAGTGGCAGGATTCGCTGTCTTTTCATGAGGATAAAAGTAGGACGTGAGGACCAAGCGATGGAGAGTGATGAGAGCCGCGTGAAAGGGGAGAATAAATCGTGGCACGCTCACACAGGCCCCCCAGTGATGGGTTCTACGATGTAAAAGTGTGTTGGTATATGTGTATTTATACTTTCAATATATAGATATTCTGATATATATATATATATATATATATATATATATATATATATACTCGTATACATGTATATATGGTCGTGTAACTATATATAAGAAGGGCTCTTGTCTTCAGCTTCCTTAAGAATGCTCGTCTCTCTTCAGACCATATCACTGACATCTGAAATCTATTTCAGCTGTCCTCAAGCGTCCCAGTGTATAGTAATGTCATTCCATTTTGAATACTATTATATATACCCGAAATTCACTGGTGCGATAGATAATACGTGTCATTTTCTCGTCGTACGCTCTTTGTTTTCATTGAATTATTCATACATGAATTTTTTATCACGTAGCGTTAAGACAAAATAACTGAGTTTAATTGATATTGAATTTAATGTCATTTTAGTACCTTTTTTATCTTTGTAAAATTGTTTTAAATTGAAAAGTATATTTTTGTACTACTGTGTCGGTTTATTTTGCCTGTCTGTCGGGTATCACATATACGTCAAGTGGAAGGATCAATTCAAAAAAGTTTGATTGTTACATGTAACTTTGGTATATGAGGTGCATTAGAGGTGAAATGAAAAATGTTTATATGTCATTTTTATTAAACTTGTTTTTTTTTGTCGTGTTTCCAAAAGTATCAATAATTTTATGAATATAAAAGGTTAAAGTTTCATACTATTATATTTATGAGGATTTGTCGTTTCTAATTTCAAATGAAAACATTGATTTATTGATTTAGTGAGTTATTGAATTATTTATTTTTAGCCATATAATTTTAGAATGTTCCGATTCTGATTAAGTTCTAAACAATCTTGTTAAATTCATTGTCGAATTTCCATTGCGATGCATTATTCAAACATCAATTTCCGATGGTATAATGTCGTAATTTTGAAATTTTTTCCATCGCTGTTCTATTGCTAGTCATTTTTTCGTTAAAATTCAATATTTAATCATGAAAAGTGGTAAATTAGTTTCGGGTATATTTTTTATAAAAGTGGTGAAAGTCAATTTTATTCAATACTACGTTTTGACATTTAATCTTTCGAGTTGTTAAAATGTCCGCGTTATTTTTTAATTTTTATTTTTAATGGATTTTTGGCTTATTGATATCATACCGGATATCAAAAGATTTGTCATTGTGAACTCTTGAATTTTCACTTCAAACTGAAAATTCGTAGAGTGAGATACCAACATTTCATTAAATTCAACCAAATAGAAAAACATTTGTCAGCAAACGTATAACGATTCAAAGCAATATATGATATTTCACAATTAAAGTTTATTCATTATGTGAACATTTTACGATTTATCGTGTATATTGGCGTCGACTTCCATGTAAACAATCTTAAAAAAAAAATTGTATAATTAAATCAGAACAAAATTTAAGGTTGAATATAATCCTAGTAACAACACTAATATAAAGCATGGTATAATGCGTTCAAACGAGAACACAGTCTACTTGGGCGGTGAGGGAATGAGAATGAGAGAGACGGGGAAAGAGGGAGAGAGAAAGTGTGAGCGAGAGAAACGGTGAATAAGTTGAACGGCTGCGCGGCAGAGAGTTACCCACGCATCCGGCAGCCACGCTCCTTGCAGCATTCAGCAGCAGCGTGCCGGCGCGCATCACCACACTGTATGTGCCGCCGTGGTATCGCCTAGGGGGGTCAGCTCGTCGCACCAAGGCACCCAGTCTGCCGCGAAACGTCGTGGCGTGTGGACTTAATATCTGTATGTCCAATCTACGACATAAAGTCATTTTCCCAACGGTATTGTAACGTGTTCTCAAAGAAATAGAGAATACAATAGGTGGCAAATTCGAGATATAGGGAAACCACGTGCGCAAAAAAAAAATAAAAATCATACTCTGTCAAAAAGTTAAATATAAAGGCGTTTTATTATCATGGATGCATGAGCAAAAAAATATACATCGCGTGAAAGAAAAGAAAAAAGTCCAGTGTGACGAACAGGAAGAAGTGGGTAAAAAAAATAACTAAAAGTTTGACGTGAAAAAAAAAACAAAAGTTTGAAAACTTTGGAACCGTCGTTGAAATCTGTTGGTGAGTTCTTTCAGAAATGTTTCCAACGCTTTTTTGTAGGTTGTCACAGAAATAAAAAATAAATAAACAATAATAACAATACATAAAGATACGTGCATATGTGAATATGTGTAACAACAATAATATGCCACAATTTTCTCACATATTTACAATGTACCGGCGAAAAAAATGTTACAAAATAAAATAATCACAATGATAGTTGAATAATTTCACATTAAAAAGTTATGACTCGTAGATTGGAGTATTTACTATGACACGATTTTTGTTTCCTTCCCAACTGTGTTATATACACACAACACTGACACGTTCACAGTGCGGCTAGCAGGCGTAATTCGGTCCCGCGTAGGCATTACGTCACTGTAAAGAAAAACGTGGCAGGCAATACCGACTGAGCAACAGCACCAGCATGTGCACCGAATATATATATATATATTTAGACTGGGCGTTATTATTATCATCACCATTATCGTATCTTCTATGATGCACTAATAAATGCAGCTGTACTCTAGTTGGCAAGCAATTAATATTCTCAACTTTGCCATCTTTAAATGCGTTCACTTGTGCTTTTTTACAATTGACTGTTGTATGATCGTATAATATTTATGTCTGTGACTTTTTCCATTTATTCGTTACATTACTATGACTGGTATATATACAAATATATACATATACATCGTAATTTAAATTCGATACAAATGTCAGAAAGCGGCACTTTACTTGTATTTATTGTCCACTTTTCATCGATAACGTTTTACATCATACATTCATATATATATATATATATATATTTCAATGTTATTATAAGAAATGACTGCATTTTAATGCGTATCACTGATACTGCCTACGTGACTTTACATCGGTATAAATGCACCGAGGACGTTGAACTTTCCAGCATTTTATTAAAGTCCACGACTGACCTAATTTATCCTTTACCAAATTTTCATTTTAGTTCATATATGAATGGGCCATTTTACATTAACTCGAGCACTCTCTATTTCAATAAATCTTCAATTTTATGTAACGATAGTGCAATGTGTATTCTTGATTTTTTTTTCGTTTCAATTATATATTTTAATAAAATAATTATTCAATTTCAAATTGAAAATATCATTGGTACAATACAGAGTTTTGTTGAAGGAATGTGGAGAAAAATTTCACTTTTGATTGAGGTTTTGAGAAAAGATTATTCGATTTAAATAGCCATTTGATTCCTCTCGATAATGAGTGGATGAATCAGTATGAAATACTTATTATATACATATATTTTTTTTTATTTCTTCTATAAATTTTCTTTTTTACTTCAGGTTTCACATTGAAGTTATTTTAAATGCCTAAAATATAATTTAGCACATTCCATCAAAGTATGTCTGCACGTATACTCATTTCATCATATTGTGTGGTGAAATCGTGTATATTCAGCATTTTATCATTAATTAATAATGTCATTCACTTTTATTTCACAATGAGTGAAAATAAATATGTGTAATTATAGTTATTGAGTGTATTTTGTTGATCACATAGTAAAATACATATTTGTAGCATTCAACACAGTCCACGATAGTGAAATGAATACGAAACTTTACTGAAAATAACTGTAATTTAATTAAGTTTTCAATAGAACGCGATAGAAAAATTTATTACAATTGGTTCAATATGTAGAGTTTGGTTTCTAAAGTTTATATTGTATTGTGAATAATTCCAAAGTGCAACAAAATTTTTTGAAAATTCAACCTTTCATAATGAAATTTTGTATTCTATGTATCGAAAATTGTGTTATATTATTGACACTTATCATTCACTGATTTGTTGATAATTAATTGCTACTAATTTGAACAACCCATTTTCCCTTCGAATTTATTTCAGTGTCGCTATTTAATTAGAATAAATTTACATTAAATATGAATCAATTATCCAAATTTTTGCAATGACTAAATACAAATAAATGCATAAATAATCTCTAATTAATATATTTATATTAATTTATTTCATCACATTGAGCTAAATTATTTATCAAGCGTTTAAAAGCCCCATTAAATACAATGAAATTATTTGTTCCGTGTATTATCGTTTCAATATCTATTTCTCTAATATATATTCGTGTATATACATGTGTTTATATATATATAAATAGCTATTACCACGTGGTCGGCGTGTCGACCTCAATATACTAAGTCGAGAAGCACCCGCTGGGGTCGACGACAGACGATGATCTCTTGACACGAAACTTATACCAAAGAAGAGAGCAGTGAATGTATGTGTGTTTGTGTGCGTCACCAATAGCACGTGAATGGAACAAAAAATGAAATACACAGTGGTACACATATGTAAACCACACAGGTGTAAAATGTTTCCGGTACATTTCGTATTTAGTGTACAAAAGGATGTGCATAGCTATTGACAGTTTATTTTGCAATATGTCCTGTGGTTGCTCAAAATGATTAATCAATTACAGATCGTGTAAATAAATAAAATTTACTATGAAATAATTCAATGGATGGTCTAAAATGCTCGCAATAGAACTGTCATTAATAAAACAATCATTTTATAATAATTATTATTATTATTAGGGAATTAAGAAATAATTTGGAACTCGATTCAAAATCGATAATTTGTACTGAGGAAAAAGGGATTGACCGGATATTATTAAATAAAAATGATACTGATTAAGACTATTTTTTATCGAAAAATGATATTTCTTTATCATTTTGGGAGAATACAATAATTCAATTATCGTTCATTATTAAAGAACAATAATTTATTATTCTTATTATAGTTGAATATTAATTATTATTGTTTATTATATTTCTTATTGATTATATGTATCATGAGTTCTTTTTCTATTTTTAGTAAGTAAAATGAATTAGTTCTGTGAACGAATTTTATGGACTTTGATAAACAAGATAAACAATTTTATTGTGACTGGTATTATCGTTTGTAGTATTCCCACTGTACACATGAAAACATACATTGGAATTATTCATTCGGAAAGTTATACATACTTTTACATCGACTGAAACGCAACACCACATGTATATGAATGTGTGAGGTTTCCACGATTTTATCCTCATAATATTTGTAAAGTTAAACTGTGAGTTTATGCCAAGTTTTTTTTATAGTCTTCGCGTAACTATCCACCGAAATGATGTACATGTTAATCACAAATATATTCAGTTCATAATATTTTATACACTGTTATGATGTATTGTTATTAATTAATTACATATATTTATATTGTATATACATGTTTATATACCGATCTGAATATATATACGGATGTGTACAGGGTGGGCCATTATAAATGTATTTCAAAACGTAAATTCCAGTGGATGATCTTTACGTAACAAACCAGAGGCATGTTAATTCTATTTCTAAGAGGGACAATGTTTGATCCAAAAATCGTTGTAAAATTTTCGACCTCCTAAGCGGGAGTCTCATCACCTAAATGTCTTCTAATGGAAATGGAGGGTGAAGTGATACTTCAATGAAAAGGGCTCACGATTCTTTACATACTGCTGCTCTGTTTTTCAGTTCACTCTTTTAGAGAATATGTCGTTTTGAAGTGGTAACAATATATCTTCTGAAAAATGTGCAAATTGAATCGAATTTATTTAAAAGTTCACCGAGGGTGTTTGACATTTTTGCAATGGTTTTTGGATCAATAGTACTACCCCTTACAAACATAATTGACGTGTTTCTATATTTTTATTCATTTACGTTGTAATATTTGCTTTCAGAGAAAAATTTTGCCGTAATTTTTATGGTAACTTGCATTTCATACCTTATGTATAAAAATACACAACCTATTACAAAATATAATGGTGCTTTTAATGTACTAAAATTAAATATTCATTGCTTTTTAAACCAAATTCTGTAGCACTTCCATAGACCATTGTAAGTTTTACTAAAGTGAAATAGTGAAATGCAGTCTCTACAGCTGCACGAGTCAATATAAAAACTACATGACAATGATTTTCCTATTGTTGCAATATTATAAAAAAAAAAATATGTGCTGGCATAAAATTTTTCGCGTGTACAAATGAATTCTACATTGTTTTTTGCCATCAATTTTTTTTCGCAATATTTTTTATGATTACCGCGATGTATTAATAAAAACTTCGTATTGGTGATCAGTGTAAAACAAGTCTCAAATTATTTTCATGAATTTATTTTAAATTTGGAATAGTTATCTTTTTTTTTTCCGGTAGAGCTAATAGTATTTTTTCAAAGTTTCTTTAGTAGTTGCACTTATTCCATGCTGTAGTAGGCTCCAATCAACACGATATAATAATACCAATATAATAAATATGAACAGACACGTTATAATAAATATTAATTGAGGCATATTAAAATTTATACTGATATATAATATCACCAAAAACCAACTGCTATTGCCAATTTCAATTGAAGTGTTTTTTTAATTTTCATATTGATAAATTTCACATTTTCACAACATATTTGCGAATAGACAGTTATTCGACATATACTATTTGATAATGTCAAACCGCAACTGAATATTCATTCTCATATAATCAACTAATATGTATTTTCATTCTATGCTTTGGTTTGTCACATTTCTATATTGAATTCTATCACTATTGATTACTTACCACACATCACGTATTTGATTCATCAATTAATAATTAGTACGTATAAATTTTTATTTGTTTTCTACGTTATACGTGTCGAATAAAATGAAATATGCACTATCGAACAATATTCCTCATTACTATCATAGAAGATTTGGCCTTTCTGAACGCTCTACCGTAACCAACCTCGTCAAAATCTATTTCATTGTCATCAAACTTCCATAGATATCGAATATATACCAATTCACATATACATATCCATATATATGCATGCATATCAGACACCACTACTCAAACAAAACGGCATTGTCTTGTGTAGACTGTGTATACCATCGTCATATCAACAGATATCATCATTTCAAAATCGTCCGGATGTTTTACACCCTCTATTATATATAAATGTCTCTCTCTTTCCCTCTATCATACGAAAACGTTCATACGCATACACACACACATGCACACACATATTGTAGATCTATAGAAACCCACCTGTCTTCTCAAAGTCTTGCTTTCCAACTTTAACCTTTGTCTCAACATCTATACATACAGCAAAAAGGAATCTTGGAATTCACCCATAGTATTTTGTCGTCGTTGGTCTCTTCCTTGTGAGCACTGGGTAGAAGTGATATGGACATCAGAAGTGGAGACGGTGAAGTAGTTGAAATGGAGAATTTGACATTGGAGAATGGAGAATTTGTTGAAGGGGATACACGAAGATAACGCGTAGTATAGTATATAGTGAATGTGTATACATGAATAGGAGGGAAAGAGCGATGTCAAGCGGAAATAGATATAACACTGGGCGCGTAGTGTTGCTCTCGTATAGAAAAAAGAAAAGGTACAGAAAACGAGGCAAAGAGAACAAGAAAGGAGGATAAATATAAGTGAGTGGAGAGAACATTGGATTTCTTCTTGTATTATAAAGTGAGAGATGAGCTAGAGAGAAAGATTAGACATGGATTGGTCAGGATACTTTATAGCTTCTATTTTTTTATTTGCTCTTTTGTTTTATTTTTATCTTTATCTTCTTATCATTGCTTGAAAATAAAAGGAGTGACCACTTGGAATCCAAGCATATAGCAGTAACAAAATCTAATTATCTAAAGCTTGTTCTTCTCTCAATGCACAAAATCCACATACTATATATACATCCATACATGTATAAAACATTGTCTGCTGTTGCATGTCTAAACCAATGGTAATGGTATTGTTTAGGATAATGTACTGTAAAAGCAAAATTATTTATGATCAAGTGGACTTTTCATAATTATATTTATAATTTAGAGCAATGTTCAATTTTCTGATTAACGCATAATTTAATTTTTATATTGAATTATTGAGTTTGACACGTATTTTCCCATAGTCATAAATTACAACCTCTATAGATACAAAAAATAGGAGCTTTCCTTATAGAAGCTGCACAAATTCCACCTTCAATTGATTTAATTAGTCAGGAATAAATATGTACCGCTCAATCAGATTGTCACTAAGGTGAAATCAAGAGAATTTTTCGAAATCTAAAGTGGTACAATTTTGTCTCTCATCATATAAATAAAGTCCTGAAGGGATTGTCTATACTTACATTGCCAGTTTCGAGATTATTCTAAGTGTCGGTATCAGTCTCATATTTCTCGAAATTCACAGTAGTATTCGTTTCTCTCAATGCAGCTATCATTAAATTATTCTATTTATATGTAACATTCTCATCGTTATTCATATAACAAAATTATCAATTACAAAACTTGATTCACTGCATTAAGTTGTACTGAATTAATAAAAAAAAGGGAGTGATTATTTAAGGACATTTATTGAATATAAGGACACATCTCAACCTTTTTTTCAACTCCAAACAGGGATACATATGAATGTTTGAGTGATGAATATCTACATGGGTATGTAGATATTCATGTGTGTGTACAAAAAGAAATTACGAAAAAAATACTTGAACCATAAAAAGTTCCGAGGTACTATCTGTTATATTACTTCACAATGATTGTGTAAAATGCCTTCATTTCAGACATGCTGAACACGTAAGGGATGGGTCTACATGAATGTTGAGAATTTCTCTTATTTTTCATTTATTTCTGTCCTTTATTATTTCTCTATTTATTTATATATATATATCCTACACGGTATTTCACTATACCTTTCTTTCATACATATATTATTTATATTTTATTTTATTATTTTACATGGCAATTGCAAATACAATTCATTTCAAATTGTTAATTCACAACGTTTCATGTTGCTTATGATGTTCGTTACAATTATAATGGCGTCCAATATATTTCCGTGGTGATAGTATATACCGCAAGGAGGGGGATTAAACACGAACAAATGAATATCTGTGTGGTGCTTTGGGACATCCCACGTTGGATCATAAAGTCATGGTATCGCTCGGCAGTAGTAATGAGAGCCGAGGCGAGGGCAAACGTGACGTCACAGAAATCAAGAGGAGAAAAAGTAAGAGAGATAGAGCGAATAAGAGTGAGTTGAGAGACAGGAGGTAGTGAAAAGCATACTCTGAGCGTAGAATTACTCGTGGATTATCTTTGACGTTTGCTAACAACGCTCATATTCACGACAATATGCAAAGTGCGAGTCTGTGTGCATAATACAAATATTTCGGCACAGCGTTGAATATACGTAAACAGAAATATGTATATATGCATAGCATGTTTGTAAATAGAAGTGTATGTGTGTGTGTGTGTGTTTATATGCACGAAGAATATCCTGGGCTAGTATCGAACATCGAGGATGATCGTAGAGCCTTGATAGAATGCTGCGTGGCGGCTTTATATACGTCGTCGCATGTCGTGTCCCTCAGATTGTGTGTATGTGTATGGTATGCACAAATATACGTACATATGTATATTATGCATATAGGTGTATTGCCTTGTGGCCATTTATCACACTTGCGGCCGCAGCTGCACCAGTGGCTGTGTCTGGACCATTAGAGTAGAGGAACCGACTGGATTTTCGCATGTACGCCTGTCCACTACACCACCTTCTCTACTTGTTCTCTCTGTGCTGCACTTCACTGTTTCTCTTCCGCACTCACATTTCCGTACTCTTTCCCTCTCTCTCTCTCTTCCTCTCTCTCTTCATATATTCATGCACTTTTTCTTAATTAAGAAACCATTTGTCAAAGTGTGAAATAATGAAGATACAGAATGAATTTATTGTTTTATTTTGGTGGAGAAATTTATGAATAAGGGAGTTTAGTGCACGGCAGTTATTCACTATAGTTTTTATGACGGTGAATTTGTAACGAGTGCATTTATTGAAGTTTAACAGTAGTATATCAGCAATGTTGAGTTTGTCGGTGAAAATTTGTAAAATTTTCACGAGGAGTTGAAATGCTGACTACCTTTAATCATCTTGGTCAATTAATTGATTAATTAATTCAATTAATTATTGTTTTTTATTTATTTCTTTTTCGACAAAAATAAATAAATTGAAACAATGGAAATAAAAAACAATTGTTTCAATGTTTCACTTTGACTTGAAAGTTGTTATATCAATTTACATAATACTGGATATGTATGTAATTCTATTTCTGTGGAAGTCACATGAGTTTTTATGATAGTTGATGTGAATTGCAACAGAGCTTTCATGTCAGTGCTGTAATAAATAGTTTGAGCAGTTTTTCTAAGTAAGTCGAGATGTTTTTGTGTAACTCATGTTACTCTTACCGATATACAATGCAGTACCTATTGTTACTTATGAGGTGAAATCAAAATTACATTCAAATTTTGAGTCAATGTAGAAAATCAAGGAATGGCATTGTTGAAAATTTAAAAGTGAATATACCAATTCAGCTACAAATTTTTGTATTATTTCTACGATGAAAAACGTCACTGATAAAAAAAAGTATACCCGATACCAATACATAAAATATAGGTGTAATTTCATTTGGAGACGCGCCAAAACTTTTCATTACGTCAACCGTGAAATGTATTTTTATGTATTTGCAATATCGCATACTCAATAGTAAAATCTTTATATGATTTCTGTGTCATTCAGCCAAGCATTATTGTAATGATGGCGAATACTTTTAAGTTATCGCACCGATACGTAAGAATGTCGATGAGTACAATTTATCTTACCTGGAAAAAAATTCTCTTGTTACATTTATGCAAGGTTATGCGAGTATAAGATAATATCGTACTTCAATGGAAGTTACATAAGCTTTTGTACCCTTTACATAAATGCATGCAACAGTACATCAGGATGTTATGTAAATTTAGAAAAATTTATTTTTAAAATATTTTACATTTTATATGAAATTCTGTAACGCTCACAGAAATTTATCCAAGAATTGTTGCAATGAACTCATGTCAAAACTCCAAAACATATTTATTGTAGTGTATTTTATTTACCTATTGTTGGAATATGCAAAAAAAAATAATAAGTGAACAAGCGAAATTCGATTTGTGTATTAAATTTCCTAATAAGCTTTGCAATGTTTCTCAAATTGTAGTGTCAATCTAATTCCAACAAACAATTATCATTGTAAATATATATATATGTATAACTGCCACATTTATGCAATTTAGGTACAGAGTAATCAATCAATGGATTGGGCTGTAAATTGGGAAAAAACTTCAATTGATTTCATCGAATTCAGAGTTTATGTTCCCGTTTTCTTTTTCTTTCTTTTGAGTGTCACAATATATTTTCGCTTAAATTTATCGAAATATTTAATAGAATGTTCATTCCTCCTTTAAATTCAATTTCATATTGTTTACTCTCACACAAGAAAATTGTACTATAATTCCACTTACTACTTATATCCAACTCCGACTAAACATTAACTTCAATTGAAAGGACAGTTGATAATATACGCGGGAAGAAATTTATAATAAAAAATTTCAATATATCAATTGTAATCGGTGCAGTAGATTGGAACATTCATAAAAATTATTAATGCTATATAAACACTAATAATTACCATAAACTTTAAAAAAAATTCAATACTATAATCGTTTTTACTGTTTAATTACCAATGTTTCGTATTTACATATTGCATTAGATCATTGTTCCAGTCTTTTCACCAAATCACAATTTATGCACAGAAATTTCAAATATCAATTTCTATCCATCTACATCAATTGTTTCGAATATAAATATTTTTTTTTCGCCCTGCGAGTTTATACAATAAATATAAAATATTTATTTCTGTATGAAAGTGAGCGAATAATATTTCAGTTTACCCCTCGTTTGCTCAGTCTCCCACTCATACTTTAATGTATACGACGTGATAACGTCAAAGTTGGAATAAAAAAAAGTTGGTTGGACATGGCCGCAGTGACACTTGGACATGTACTGTATCTATAATATATATTTATATATATATGTATGTATATATACATATGCCAAAATCGCACCGGTGAAATCTCTATAAACCCGTGAATGATTGACACAAGCTGGGGTCACATTTGCACAGGCTTACTGGCAGGTGTCATCCCACAGGGAGTACACTTTTGCTAACACACACATACGCATGCATATGCATATATTTATCGATGTACACACGCACACACACACACACACAAACACAAACCCACACTTTTGTGTATGTTTTCACCTAGTGGATTTTAGCCGAGAAATTACAACTTCTCCTGAGGGAAGATTTTCCATGATCCTTTACCCGGAAAAAATAATACCAAAATATAAAAAACAAAAACACTAAATAAGTCCTCATACTTTGTCCTGTCCCTTTACTCCTTTCTCTCTGCACTCGGTTCTCATTGAATATTCAATACTTTGGGGCGCATCCATATGTTGCTTATAGTATATATATATGTATATTATAGGTATATGTAATATTCCGGTGTATATATGTATGTTTATTTATATATATATATATATGTATATGTATGTCCCTGGAGAGATGTGCGACCAAAATGAGATGGAAATGAAGATGTGGTGAGTCAAAGTGAGAGAAGGCAAAGGGAAAGAGAGAGAGAGAGAGAGAGAGGATTGTGGAGTTTCCGTGCTGTCCTCCTTGGTTAGATACCTTTTAAGATTATGAGAGACATCATGTAAATAATTAATTGACTATGAAATGACGCGAAAAACAAAATCTGTATAATAGAGAATAATTTTTCTTTGGAATGAAGATTTTTAGTTTATGGAACTGAAAGATGACAGTTGTTATGTGAATATGTATTTACTTATTTTTTTATATAGATATAATTTATTTATGAAATAATATTTGTTTTCAAGCATATTTATTCCAATCTCATTTATGTCATATGACTTTCTTCCAAAAACACAGTAGGGAAATTGTGCTCAAGATAACATACTTTTTGTTCGGAGGCAAATATTTGAAAATTCAATGGTGATGGAAAATAAATGTTAGGTTATACATTTAAATCATTTATTCACAGAACACAAAAATGAATTTTGAAGCTATGGAAAACTTCGTAGATGAAATAAAGTAAAAAAAAACATGAGTCATGTTCTTTCGGGTAAGATGACACATATCAGTCTAAGTCGATATATTCATCTATCGTCTCAAAATTCACACTTGAACGTTTTTGTTTTTTGTGCAACGCCAGCACATAGACTGTCGCACTACTGTTCACATAACTGGCAACATACCCATTGCTGATCTAGCTTCGATTTACTGTAAAAGTCATTCAATAAAAGCATGCCTCATCGGATTCATCGACATCATCAGCATCCCGACTTAAATTTTCCACAGATTCGGTATCTGAATCATCCTCAAGGATAGTGTACCTCACCTGCTTTCGAATTCTAACGCTCTTAGTATTCTCTGTTTCTTTTTTATTTCGGACTTGATTTTCAACGTTGCACATACTATGCTATCTTAAGCCGACGCTTTCTATGTCATCTTATCCTACGAGGTAAATATTATTTGTCGCCTTTTGCAATGTAAAAGCTTCAAATTTTCTTTAATGATTTTTCAACATTCATAACTGCCATTAACCCCAGTTCGTATTGAAATAGTCTAATATAATAAAAAACTAACCTGCTAGACATTTGTTGGTATACACACTTTAAATAAAATTATTTTTTCGCCTAACGAAATCCAAATAATTCACACCACATTCAAATAATTGAAGCTGGTAATCGCACATGTTTTGAGTGATCACGGTATCTATGTGCCAATGTGTGAAAATCGATTACATTTTTATGGAATATATATTTATAGATATTGATACTATGTCATCTTACCTGAGTAAGATATCATAATATCAATCGGCTTTTTTGATTTTTTGTATATTGTCATATTCTGGATTTAGTTGTATATAAGAAACAAACATACGGAGAATTGAGAAGCCAATCAGCGTTAGTCACTTCAACACGAAATTAAATAAATTAAGTTCTTACCAAATTAATCACCAAAAAATAACAACTTACGAAAATTTTGTGATTGAATTTTTATTCAACAATAACATCATTAAACATCTAATCACAAAGAAAAAACCAAACCAAAAATAACAAATTTAATAATATATAGTAAATTCTATTTTGAAAAAACTGGACTTACCCTGACTGCCCCCCCCCCCCTCCCTCATGTAAACAATTATTCGAACGAATTTGTCAGGTATTTATACATGAAAATCCAAAGTGTTTGTTATGATTTTTTATTAATTGTTTCCAAATTCGATATTAATTTTCAAAAGATGTCACTTATGATTTTGTATTTACTGAAATATATTGAAATATGTCAATAGACTGAATAAACAAATACTGGCTGCTATATGCAAACATAGCCCACAAAAATGTTTGAGAAATTTAATAACTCACTTTTTGGACAGTACATTGCCATTCAACCGCTCCAAAACTACATATTCAGGTATAATATTCTGTTCTTCTACCGCGTGATGATTATTCAAAAAGATACATACTAAAATAAATTATCCATATAGATGACGTGTACTTAATGACAATAACTCGGACGCACATATTGGTCAGTGCGCATTATATTTTGCACCATTGTATCCAATATACATATCTTTTTGTTTTCTTCTGAAAATTAAATTCAGCTCACACTAAAAAATATATATTCATAATGTATACAAAGGTATACCATAAATATGTGAAAGTGGCGAAACATTTATATATGTCAAAGAGAAAGAAAAAAAAAAGTGAAATAAAATGAAAAGAAAAAATTTAGGTAAGTAGACTTGCCCGGTACTTTTCATCACTATTGTTGTTTGATCGCATAAACCATTTCAATAATAATACCATAATATGAATTTGTTAATTTATAAAAATTTGCGATCCAAATAATCGAGTGTTTGAATTAAATTATTGGGTTAATTAAACGGTCATGTGCCTGTTTTGGTATTTTCATCGATAAAAAGGGATTCTCGGAAGTACAAAACTAGCAAGGTTTGTTGAGATTGGTGACGAGTTACGCGTCATCAGAATGGAATGTACGTACTTTTATATGTAATTTTCCCACAATAGATATAAACATCATTTTCTCACAATATAAACGTCCGATCGAAATGAGCCATAGCAACTTATGATCCCCCGAACATTCTTATGCTATGTTCAACGTTTCAAACTATTTTATCAAGCCACTCCTGAGATCACGTGGCTTCTATGTTTTTCTTCACATAAATTCTATAAAATATAGGTATTTCGTTCGCAAACGCATATAATTGTGATTTTACGGCGAACAGAAAATCGAAACAAAATTTAACATAATAATTTATTGTTAGCTCGATAACAATTAACTCCCTATAAATTTTTAATTTGTTTGGTCCAGCATTTTCGAAGATACTCCCACGATATAAATAAAATATTCGTCCATACGCCCGCTGAAAAACACGTTTTTCATCTACGTCACCTTCAAAAACATGAAATTTTTTTTTATATTATTCAAGGAGGCAATTCATTGAACATTAATATTAAGTTTTTTTATCTGTTATTTTCTTATCACTAAGTGATGAAAAGTAAAAACAAAAAAAAACAAAAATAGAAATTATTTTTTTATTGCAAACAAAATACAAAATAAAACACACAAATACACACACACATGATATTATAAAATATATACGTAACATGTAATATACAGTTTTGTGTGCGAGTGGGGATGAAATGAATTATTGCGATTGCACGAAAATCAGAGTGTGATGAAAACAAAAAAGAAACAACGAAAATAGAGTGCGAAGAGAAAGAGCAAAAACAGGAAGAGAATTGAGTGTGAGTTAATACACATTCACAAAGTTGCTCATATGCATACATATATATCTGTACTATTGCGTATTCTACATAATTGTACAAATATATATTTACACACTCACGTAAACTTACACATGTGTGAATATACCTCTTGGACACTATAGAAATTTTAGCGATTCGTCCTGGTAATCGTTGACTATACTACTAAAATTTCCATAATTCTCGCAATTTGTACTCCCTTGCTTTCACTCACTCTCTCACTCTCTCTCACATCCTTCCCCATTTTCATTTTCTCTCGCTTCCTCTCTTCTTTTTCACTTTTTCTCCCTCTAACTCCTCCTCTATATCTCTGTGCTCTGCAATACGCCTTTATTCTCCAACATACTGCACCGTTCTGCTACGTGCATTCTCATCTGCAGTGGCCGCACTACCTAACCGTCTCTACCAGCAAAATGCAAATGAGAGCCATTGTGTAAACGAGAAATATCGAAATGGCGTATATATATCTATACACTCTTCTTTTGATAGTGAACTAAATATATAGAAAAAGAGGCAAAATCTACAGCTTCTATGCTCCATTATGTCTTCCACTCGCCTCGAACATGTTTCTTCTCTGCTCCTTTTCCTTATATTGTCATTCGCTCTTTAATTTTCTCTCTCACTCACTCTCACTCTTTTCCGCTCACACGTTTGTTTTCATCGCCTATCTCTACGACCATGGCCCTTTTTAGGCTTCGCACCCTCGTCTATCTCTGACCGTTTTTTTTTTTTTTTCCGCTTTCTCTTTACTTTCACCCCTCGACCTTACTAGGGATTCGGCAATGAGGGTGCATATATATTGTACATATAACATATATGTATATATATATATATTGTACGAGGGTTGGAGACACGCGCACGCGGCTACGACGCATTTTAACTGAAAGCCATGACTTAAATGTCTGTATGTGTGTATATACATGTGTATAGTATGTATGGAGAGACGGTATGGGAGTAGAGGGAGAGTCGATTTTCTGGCGATCATGGAATGATTGGGAATGAGGGTGGTGATTACAACCTCCCTTGAAGCAGAAATAATCGATTCATTGCGTGTGCAGTAATTGTACCGAGATATACATGTATATAGTGATAGCTTCGTATAGGACATTAATGAAGGAAATGCTTTTTTTTTTGTACTACTTTTTATCATGTAGTGATAAAAAAAAAAGAATATTGAAGCTCTTTGAAATTTGATCGTTGGTGCTTTTGATATTTGAGAATATTCTCGGAGTTTTATCCCATATAAAATGGATAGTTTTGTTGTGCTATCTTGTTTGTAAATATCTTTAGCCAATATCAGCTGTATGATATCAAAATTGGATGGATAATACATTGGAATTTTTCTAATTATTTCACGTGATTCGCTCAAAGCATTCTTTTCATTTTTCTTCAATTAGTGAAGTACAGTTGTGCTTGTGTAAAATTTGAAATGTCATTCTTAAACAATTTTTTATGACTTTTATGATTTATAATTTATGGAGATGTGATGACAAATGAATGTTGGTATTGTTTGGAATATGATCATGAGTAATATAAGAGAATTTTTGGATTTTGTATGAACTCTTTGCATTTCGTTGAAATGTTTTCACAAAGGGTTTTCAGTATACGAGTATACTGCGTATACTCAATAATATCCACGTGATCCCCAGAGTGTTTGGCCCAAAAAATTTTGTTACGTTGTAGGCTTACATTGCATGAACGATGAATTGCTGTTTTATTGAGAGTTTGTTCACCGGTCACGAGTCAACTCAATTTCTCATGTCCAAACGCATTAAAAATAAATATTAACAGAAATTATATAAAAAATATGATAGAAATTTTATCTGACTTCATTACGTTTACTTAAATAAAGTTTATTAAAGTTTATTTAGATTGTTTAAAATTTCAGATCAACCAAGTGTTAAGATGCAGCTGTGAAGTAATGTTTTTAATTGCTAAAAATCTCTTTATTCAATTGTTCACAAAAGGGGAACTAGTGCTATTGATTGATTTATTTATTGATATTATTTCTTTATGTCGAATATAAGAGCAAATGAAAGCCGTGAAAATTTAGTTATTGGAAATTCTTATACAGAGTTATTATTTAGCTATTGGAAATTCAAGTAGAATAAATTGGTATTTTTTAGGTAGTTATTGTACCCTTATATGTATAAATATATGGCATTAAATGTGTACATCATGTTTCGCTATTATACTAAGCTCTGTCCATATGTGAATTTCCAGTAGTGGCGGCCTGATATAGTCAACATAAACAGAACTATATGAGAGTAGTAAATATTTCAAACAATGGTGGAACATATATTTAAACCTTCAATAGCACACAAGGGTAATTTTGCAACAGCACTTCAGTCACAGCAACAGAATCAATTCCAATATCAATTCTATCAATGTTTGGTGATATTGAAAAACAAATATGATATTGCCAACTGTAAGAAACATCCCTGATACAGTTACAGGAAATAATAAGTCTCTCATATTATAATATATTTCTATACTCGAGTTCTTCTATTGTTCAAAAACAAAGAATATGTTTTTTTTAATAATTAAAATTGTTATTTATATTACGAAATATATTTGAAATACTCAATGAATATTGTATTTTGTGAAAAATCCTGCACTTTCAATTGAAGAGGATGAAAGAAATGGTTTCAATATCACTAGAAAAAAATCTAAAAAAAATAAAGAAAGATTTGGAATTTTTCAATTTTAATAATTATACAAAAAATTGTATTTTAAATGTGAAGTTGTACAATGAAATTTTCCAACTATAAAACGCCTATGAAAACTCTCGCGGGTGCACCTTTAAATTAGGCCAAAAAAACGATATGAAATTAGACCTATTGTAGAGAAACTAATGACGCAACAAATCGGTCCCGTCTAAAATTTACACCGTATGAACACAATTCAAACAACAAAAATGTGTGCAACTGTAATCAAAAGATAAATAAGATTAAAAATGAAAGAAACTATATTAATATGAATAAATATTTAAGTAGATGAATGAAATTTCCCTTTCACTATATACTAATATGATACAATGTGAGACAGCAAGAATGCGATAGCATAAATATATTCTCATATATATAGAACGTATAAATGGTAATATTTATATATGGACCATATATATGTCCACACTTTCCCTTGAAACACATACATATATGCGAATCTTCTTTCTCGTAGGCTTAACGTAACTCACAACGAATTATCTCGCCTGCCTCATCCTGGATTGCGATAAACCCTGCACGACCGTCTGGCGCGTATAATCATCCGCGACAGAATAGGCAGCAGAGGAAGGAAAATAAAAAAAAACGTGGAAATAAAATAAATGGGGACGAAAAAACTGGCAGGGCAGTGGGAAAAGAGGAAAAAAAAAGTGGTAGAATAAAAAAAAAACGATGAAAAAATAGGTACAGTGCATGAGCGAGGAACGTTGTTGAGCGAACGCGCGCGCGGTCGAAAAGCTTCTACTTCGTTTCGATAAAGTCGCTCGCTCGTTCAATCTCGTTAATGCGATTATGTTATCTTCTCTTTCTTCTCTCTCACGGCTCCTCATTCTCTCTCTCCCTCTCTCTCTCTCACCCTCTCTCTATTATTTCTCGCTTTTCCTCTTGCCGTTGTTCAATTTTATATGCGTACATATATATTTTCATAAAGCAATATGTGTATGCACTCTTGCGAATCATACGGTCCATTATATAAGCTTAAGCAGGCTCTTGCATTTTTATTTTTATTTTTTGAGTAAAATAGGTGAACGATTTTCACATTGGCATATTGTATGTGTGCATATATATATATATATATATATATCGTTCCATCTGTATAGATGTGCGTACATATATACACTCGTATATATCCCATTCGCTCTCTATAAGCGCGTTAAAAGCTCATCGACGCGTTTTCCACTCGTCCGACTAAATGAGATCTTTCCCTCTCCCTCCCACTCACTCTCTGTTTCTAAACGTTCACGATGCAATATTAATATTTACTGCGAAATAAATTATGCGAGTGTCTACTACATTCAATAGATATATTTATACACCTACATAATAAAATAAAACCAATAATTTTCTGCATAACCAATTGAAATTAGTCATTGTTTTTAAATTAAATAACTAATTATGTGAACAAAAATACAAACCCTATAAAATGTCCATTGCAATAATTAACATATGGTAAATATAAATAATAAACATTTTAATTCACACACAAATTTTTATAATTTAAATATTGACAGCAAATACAATGCCTATTAATTACTATTTAATTTCAATAACTATATAATTCAGTTGTTTATTATTCACTTGTCACACACAAATAGAAGATAATTGTATTAAAAATTGTGGAAAAAAATGATTTTCCTATTTTGGTCGTCTCTTGTACTCTGTAAGAATTATATATATATATATATGTATAACTAATGCAAATGAGCCAGAAAATGAAACGCTGCCAACGATAGAAAGAACGAGAGACAGTGAAAGAGCGCAATAAAATGAATTGGTTGCGGGCCATAATGCACATAGGGAGAAAAAAAAAATGACGACGCAGTGCCACATTTAACCGTCGACCGCAGTGTGCACTGTATAATAAATAGATCTATGCAAGCTCTACGCGTTCGTCATCTCATATATGCATACTCACAGACACACGCACACACACACATGCATACATATATATATATATTCATATGGAAGTACATGGAAAGTGAAAGACCGAGAGAAAGTGAGACAGATAAACGTCGTGGAGGAGAGTGGATTTCGCAAGTGACACGTGAATAATGTATAGAAAAGGGTGCATGTCGTTGATTTCTCGACTAAATTCCCATCGTCCTTTACGTGTACGCCCTATCCTATACCTCAAGTAGCTCCTCCGCATATTTTCCAACGCACTGATGTACACCATCATCATAATCATCATCATTATTGTATGCATCATTTGATGTACATTCGCGAATTTAAGCGCTATCGAATAAAATAAAGAGGGAGATGAAGGAAAAAAAGAAAAAAAAAGACAACGTAAATGTTAAAATATATTTTTGTCTACTGTGATTTTGCGAAACATTGTCAAGTGTATGAAGTGAAGTGAACTGTCGGAAATAAAAGGGTAGTGATAAAACGTCAAAGGGTGAAATATATGTATATATTTATGTATATGCGAAAATTCCTAGAAGTAGAAAGAAAAAAATGGATTAAATCGAAAAAAATAAAGAAGGAAGAAAAAATCATGTGCGCTGTAGGAGAGCAAGAACAACACATGCTCTATAAGCACACGCGCACATGTATGTACTGTCTAGTCGAACTCCATCACCACCAGTCGCATACACGTCCATACCTCGTAAATCTTGCAGTGAAGAGTGTAGAAGGAGATAGAGAGGGAGAGAGAGAGAGAGAAAGGGGGATGAAACTACCAACCAACCCTGTATATCTATAATACGTGTATGGGAACTGGCTACCTTTCAAGTGGCTGCTAACGAGAGTACCGTGTGCATCGCATTAAGTACACACGCATATATATATATATATAT
>CAJUYH010000524.1:0-64164 GCA_910591685.1 Galerucella tenella | reverse complement strand
ATATATATATATATATATGTATGAAAACATTCGTTTTGGCTATTTTATTATTTTTCATTTTATTTCCCAGAGATATTCATTAATACTAGTGGGGAATACACTCGTACTTTTCCTCAAGTATCTTCCCCGTGTCACCACACAAACATATTCATATTCCGTACTTGTTAACAATAAATTTATATAACAACACAATTCATAATTATACAAATAACAAATATCAAAATAATTAAAACATCAAATATACAAAATATAATAGCAATAATAATATTTATTATAATTATTATTTTATAATTATTCATTGCTATGTCCATGGATTTTCCATACCATTGAAATATCAAATACGTCCACATCACCATGCACATAAATACATACACTTATTTATGTGCAATCTATATGTTGAAAACAGCAATAAACCAATATCTATATATATGTCACAGTGAAATAACAAAATATAATATTTGATGAAATACATAGGAAAATTATGAATTCATGTATCATTTACATTAAGGATTTGATCATATCCCCCATATTTCGTTATTTCACTGCGATATACATGTGTGTAGACATATACACATATATACATATCGATGTTTGTGCACCGAGCGTCCAATACACCAAGAGTTTACCACGACACAACACGCCATTGACCGCCGGTCCTTTGCTCCACGAAAATCGAGAATATATATATATATATATATATATATATGTATTTATGTATGTATATATGTATATATATATATATAATATACTTCTCGACCGAACGCTATACATAGCGGAACGCATAGGCAGACATATAACAAACGCTGGCAGCGTAACTGACTAATGAGCATCGTGTTGGTATATAACGTCCAATTCCTCTGTGCCATCATATAGCCAGCTACTGCAACTATTCCAATTCACTTGCTCTCTACCTCTCTCCCTCTACCACTCAGTGCAATGTTTCGTTCGATCAGCAAAACCGTCGATATTCACTTTCCACAATTATCGAACCTGTCGGTGGGTCCAGTGCCGTGTGGTCGCATCGCTTGTTTGAATTGTAACCCATTGAAATCTACACAGTAGTGCTACCAATCTCTCCAATTTACTTCACTTTTTTTTTAAATTCTCTCCTTCAATCCCTATCGTTACTCTATTTCACACTATCTCACTCTCTCTCTCTCTCATTGTCTTTGTTGCACTATGTGTATACCAGATCTTTCCCTAATTTATCTGTTCTCTTGATGGTAGATGGTGGTTTTAGTGTGTCAATGATCACGACAATTTAGGTGGTATCTATGTACTGTAAACCAAAGTACACAATGTTCTATGTATACATGGGTATATTTGTATACGGTATATAGTGGTGGTAGACTATTTTCAATGTTGCATACTGTACACACACACATACACATACAGATGTAGACAGCGAGACCACATACAACAGGCGCCATATTTTAATCGAGTTTGTTCAAACACCCGGCGCGAGTGACCGCACACTCGATCGTGTGCTAAAACCACTCCTCGCCACCAATACAACATTGCTCGTTAATGTTTTTACACTTTGTCTATGTGTATATGCATAAGCATACGTATAGATAAATATATATATATATAGTCAATGTGTGTGATTATTTATGAATATATAGGTGCGTATGTATATATTTCGTTGGTGGTTTGTATATACATGTAATGTTTGTGTTTGTAGGAATGAGATTGAGAATATATGTGTATGTATGGGAGAAGGATACACATCTGTGCAGACAAACCGCATGTTGACCATATAACAAAAGTTTGTCGATAGCCAGCGCGTTTACCTTTATTTTTTGTTTTTTTATGGTTTTTCCTTTTTTTATTTCTTTCTTTTTTTTTTTTTTTCATTATCTGAATTGTACTTTCGATATCGACTGGAAGTGTTGACCAATGTGGGGAATTTACGATTTTATGAACGACCGTACAATGAGAAACTTGGCTACATTTTGATATAAAAAAAAATATTTTTGGCAAGTAATAGAGTGTGGAACTGTAGTTATTTATCGTTATGCCAATAAATTGTATGAATTGTTTGGCAAATATGTAAGTATCATTTGCAATCATATCAAATGTTAGAATTGAATATGATGTTTATAAAAAGGAATTGTTGATATATCGACATATTAAACTAGAATATCGGTTTTTGAACTATTGTTATTTTATTTATATAATTGTAGTTTGATTTTACTCCAGTTTCAATAATATTACGTTTTATTTTCATTATTTTTTTTATATTATATTCACAAATTTTCGAGTTCTCTAATGCTACCACTCGCAAGATCATGCGTTTTTATATTAAATGTAACCAGATGAATAAACAACCATGCCTTTCAAAACAATTTTTTTTTCTTTATAGAATGTTTACTGTTGAGAAATGTTTGGGAATCGTTTGAAATTCAACTTTGGGTAATATCAATATTTTCCAATATTTTCTGAGTATGAAAAATATGGTTATTGTGGGTGTCTGTGTGTTCAAATTTTTTGTTTTTTATTTTCAAATTTTTTTCCGCTCAACTTTTAACTTGAGAATGAAGCCACCAAATAAAATTTGTTTGATAAAATTTGTCTGTGATTTTATTTCACAGATTTTTTTGAAACTTCAAAACCCGGATTTTTATATATTTTATCTTTGTGGCTTATCATAATATTTATATTGGAAAATATAATTGCAAGCTAATGTCAGATTTGAATTTGCGAACGAGCTTCATATTAAATAGAACTTTGCTAACACTATCAGCAATTATTCATGATTTCGCAGAAAATAATATCATGACATTCAAAAAGGAAAAAGAAACAAAAAATAAGCGTTTTTAATAATTAAAAATCATGATATCGCACTTTGCACTTTGCAACAATCTTTGTAAATAAATGTCATGTAAAAACATTTATCGATATTCCTGTGAATGTGTCGGCACCTTTTAGCCATTCTTACACACAGAAAAATAATAGGGTAAAATGTGACGTTATTGGAAGAAATGTATACTTAAAGTACACCTATATTGATGAAATAGAACCGTGTTATAAAAGAGAGTTAAATGTGAAAATGGAAATTCGGTAGTTCTCTTTACTTTATATTTTAAGGATATAAAATTGCTATTAACCATTTGAATCGGAGTTCTAGTGTACATTTTACAATGTATAAAACTGAAATATTATATACGTTCATATGTTATATGGACACGAAAGATTCAAACTTTTTATGTGGTATTTGATTTTAACCCCTGGTCATATATCTCAAATACATTGCTAGTGGGAATAGTCATTTAGAGAAAGAACCGATAAAAAACCTAATTCAACTTCCGACCATTTTTTGTATTGAATTTTATCTGAAATTCAAAGAGCACTATACGAAAATGAATTGATATTTTTTTTCATAGACATAGATGAGTCCACTTAACAGTGGTCCAATGGGAACACATTAATATTATATTTTGGCATAAGAATAAAAATTGAATTGCAACAATTTATAAACATTAATTCAACTGTTGAATAGTGAAAAGCAGTGAAGTGAATGACGTGCCAAAACATAACTCTTCATTTTGAAGTGGTATTAGTTTTTATAATGAGATAAACTTCCACTTTCACCATGTCACTCCATTGAAAATATTAAACATTAAATGCATAACAATACAAATATATATTATATTTACACATGCGTGTATATATATGCATGAGTAGGCAGTCAAAAGTTGTATAAACGCAAAGTCAACTAGACCTATATTGAATTAAAACAATGGCAACATTGCTCCTGTATGAACTAAAACCCTCAGTAGAACTTTCAGCGAATAATCATATACATACGTGTTCAACAATGCATAGAAGATATACCCACAACTAATATATGTGTAAGTGAAATGTACAATATTAACGAGCTTTCCAGCTTCTCGTTGCACGTCGTGAGACGGACACAATCTGGCCGAGAGATAAACAAGAGTGAACATCGCACACAAATGAGAAAACAGATGATGAAAACGTACAGTGAAATCTCTCATTGCGTCTTTTCCTTTCACATACATACATACATATATACATACATGCGCTCATACGCGCACACCTACACACAGCCACTTTTTTTTTCCCCCGGCAGAGAAATCCAATGGATGCTGCTGGATAGATTAAAACCATTTCGCCTTCGTCCTTTCCTGTATCAACTTGACTATGTCGCAAAATAGAACTACAAAATAAAATGAAATAAAAATACGTGAATAAAAAAATTCCACTGGGAGTTGAATGGCGGAAAGAGCAACCTATGAATACGTATCCTCCCCATAAAACCATATATATATATATATATATATGATTAATTCAATACTAAATTACGCAAGATAAAAAAATAAAAGAAATATTGAGTAATAAATATTATACGAGAAAAACCCATACAGTTATGAGTAAATATTAATAAAGAATATATGAGTAAATATGTACACAGATACATGTGTACAGAGGCATAAAGTAAAAAATTTTATATAGGGTATATAAAAAGACGTATAGATGTCATATATTGAAGATGTAGCTGAAGCAAGTTAAATATAACAAATGTTTAAAGACACCATCGGGTATTGCATGTATCGAGTCGTAAAATTACGAGTCAACGTGAGCAAACACCTCGACCGAAGGGGGTCACAGAGGTCGCGGAGGTCAAATATGCGAGAAAAAGAAGGAGCGAGTCATGTTACATACATATATAATATATATATATATTAAATAAATGTGTTTTATCGAGAGTAGTGCTGCAAAGCATAAAGTATTTTTTACAACAAGAGTTGGATAGTATCGGCGATTCAAATTGAACATTCGTCTGGAGCTTTCCACAGGTCACCGGCAATATTCTCTCAACTCATGATTTAAGCGTAAAATTGCTTCAATATTTTTTTATGTACTTCGAGTATGTATATATATGTTTTACGAGATATTTTCCTGGTGACGCAATGTCGTTTTTATTATGGTATAAAAAAAAAGTTATCAGATTGCCATTGATAAGTGTCGTAAAAGTGTATTTTCTAACGATCATTTCGAAGTCGAATTATATTCATTCAAATTCACAGCGTAGCAGCTCAAGTGTTATGTTATGTTGCATTATGTTTGTTTACATATTGTTAGCTGTCATTTAATTATGGTGTTCAAATATATGTAATATAAATGGTAGATTTCGTATTAGTTCAATTGAAAGTCCAGTGATTTTATTGAACAATTGTAAAATGTACTTTGGAAGTTAAAGTGCATTCTACGCTCTCACTATTGACTATTTTTCAATAAATTTTGCATTGGCTTGATATTTCACAGCAAAGCAACTGATTTTTATTTTAAGATTCAATCCCCAACATTAAAAAGTGCATGTCGATTTATTCGCAGTTCAGCAGTAACTCATTTGATTCACTAAATGTAAATCATTAATACAGTTGATCTTTAAAGTTGAAAGTTTCTTAGTTATTTAAAAACACACGATTCAGCAAAAATCTTTAAAATTATCTACGAAATATCGTCAAATATTTCTTTTTAACTGAATAAATTTTTATCCAATTTATATCGCACAGACATATTTTATTTTACGAAAATTTTTAGCTTCCACTGCGTTTGCACTTTTCTCACCGTCCTAACTTTATCCAACTCAAGTCAATTTTCCTTTAATTTAACAAGGAAAATCAACTTTGAATTTTTGTCAACACACTCAGTAGATCATTATTTTTAAAGAACATTCAGCTACTACGATAATATTTTTTATTCACATCTACTTTAATATGAAATTCGTGGTAGGAATTTAATCTCTATGTGCACTGAACTAACTTTTCATTAATTAATTACCATGCATCCATATACGACCTGATTATTTATTTATGAAGTTATATAAATAATTGTAGAAAATATTTAAGTGCAATCGCAGTGAAATATTTCTTATCTGCTATAAATTATTTTTGGTTGTACGTTGGCGACGTATGTTACGTGTGTCTACACATATTCTCCACATGCTGGCAGTCACGTAGATTCTTTGGTAGATGCGGGCACTGATGCACAGTCTGTGCATTTTCAGCATATCCGCATGACCTCGCGCTTCACTTCCACCCAAAACCATAGAGAATATCGAATTATCGTAAAGTCATATAGTGCCACTCAAGAATACGAATGAATTGTCGAGTGTGTGAACATTTTCAGTAACAAAAAAACATGTTGAGATTTATATATAAAACTAAAAAGAAATATTTTATTGTTATTTTTATATTGGTAAACCAAGTTTTGGATGATAGAATGAATAAAAATGAAACAAAATTATATTATTTTTTAATTGTAGTAGGTTTATTTGCGAGAATTCAAATGGTGCATATTGTGAAGAGAATTTTATTTATTAAGCTATTGTAATATTTATTATTAATATGGCTGAATATTAATTTAACATTATTTTAGGCAGTGAATTTCATGTTACATTTCATGCTGTTTTGCAATAAATATGACACATTATCATTTATTATACAAATATTCAATCGTATGACAGCTTTTACGTGTAATCGAACATGTTGGTAATTCTATATCTCTGTAAAATGGAATGGAATCGAAAGGTTGGATTGCGCTATATCTCATATTATATACTGAACAATAAATAAAATAGATTGAATGCTGCTATACGGATAGCCGTATTTCTTCTTGATCAATCGAACTTACTTTCATATGTCTTCTTTTTGAATTTCAATATTCAGTTTTGGGCAAATGGCATTGTTTTCATTAGTTTGCTGCCGTTGCTGTATCACAATTCATTCACATAAAGAAATTATAAAAGTGATAAATATTTCATGATAATAAATTAATTATCATTAAATTCAATTAAGATTATATATATATATTTTTTTTTTTAATTAATAGAGGAGCTGGATTGAATATGGGCCCCTCAGCTATAACTAAAACTAGTACTGCCATCCGTGACTTAGGTACTCGTAACTTATCTAATATGGCAAGCAACCGTTGCCTGAAACGTTGGGAGCTAAGAGATTTTTATTTTCCCAACAAATTCAAAAACTCTATTTTTCTTTTTTTTTTCAATATTTTCACCTTTAGTAGTTACTCACGTAATATTACGATTTCAACAATATATCTCTTAATAAAATCTGTTGTAAGAGTGAGTCTTACTCTAAGGGGTCAGAGATTACATGGCGCACGGTATTTATTATTATTTTACAGTTACAAAAATTGTATTTTTATTTTAAAGTAAGACATGTGAAGATGGTATGGGCTTAGGTCCATATTAGGACCACGGTATTTATTTTCAATATTTTTTCAAAGAACTACAAACATGTAAGGAAGAGATTGAACGAGCGAGATATGGAATTTGCCTTTCATAATAAGAAAGAGAAAAATATTCCATTTTTTTTTTAATGCTCATTTTGTTTTTTCGCGGTGAACAGAAGGGGGGGGGGGGGTATCCCATGTAGTCGAAATAATAGAATGTGCATGTTTCAACATTTTCTAAATTAAAAGTTAGTATATGGTAACGATAATCTATACAGTCCTATTGTGATATATACGTGGACGGTTACTCAAAGTGTAAAAAAAAATTGTGGCAAATAGTGAAAATATGGCGTCACTATGTCTATACAACAAATAGGGGGTCCATATTTGCACGAGTCCCTCTATTTATTCAAATATAATTAAATAAAATTAATCAATACGTATATAGGCATTATATCTCCATTGAAATATATCCAGTGAGTATTGTGGCTTTTATATCACATTTTGGATTTTGCAGACGATGACGAAAACACGAAAAAACAAAATGAAATTCTGTCTGTTTATTTACTTGTGTTAATGCTAAAATTGCAGAGATCGGTAGTATCTCTCTGTGTGTATACATTAGTGTGCAAAATTCAGATGAAAAATGGAGGAAAGCAGATCGAGAAAGGGGCAGCAAAAGAATAATAAAGAAGAAAAAAAAACCAATTGTTTATTTTTGTTTGTTTTTTTCATCATTGTTTTCTTTACCGAAAGCTTTTGTGACAGGGAGGTAGAAATCATGTATCGAGAGTCCTTCGCACGGTAGCGATTTTTTATTGCTCTCGATACCAAAGTCGAAGAGCTGAGGTTGTATATGCGGTGCAGACTGAAACGAAGAGAAACGACACGGACATGTACTATTGACGTAACTGTGCGCGGGGAGTGAGAGAGACAGAAAGCAAGAGAGGAAAAAGCAACGGAAGGGCTTGAAAAATTGATGCGGTTGGGAGTTTTGGCGACGGATATTCTAGAGTTCGATCGAGTTCACTCCGATGTAATGTCGGTCTATGTACAAATATATATTCTATGTCTCTGTATAGATATATGAATATAATCTCTCCACCAGATGAAGTTTCCAGGAGTAGCTTATGCAGAATGTATACAAATTAAATGCAACATAAGCATTATTGAAATAAAATTAAAAGTATTATAATTAAATTCACCAATATCACTGATATATGCAATTTTATTATTCAATGAATTAACATAACTTTTATAATTCCATCGTTTCCTCAATGATTATATTGTCAAGTAGATATTGATATCGTGAAAAACGCTGGATAATTTTGCGAGAATTTTCTTCAGAGATAAAATTTGAAAATCAATTGTTGAACGCAGATGTACATGAAACGTCATGAAATTCGAATAATAAAACTCACTCACTCATACCTTCATATTGTCGTTTTATCCGGAAAGCTCTCGCTTTTCATTGCTCGTCTCCTCATCATTCTCGACCGCGCGAGTTTTATACGTTTGCGGAAACGCTTTTACCCTCCTTCGTGAGGCAGAGCCACCAAAGAAAAGAACAGATATCCGCAATCTTCTTCTATCGTTTTACAACCCTCAACTACGGCTGAGTAGAGAGATATCCAAATGTTCCGTGATTTCCTAACGTTTTTTTTTCCTTCTTTTTTGTTTCATTACTTCGTTACAATTTTTTCTTTTATTTGCTATTAACTCTTCTCATGTTTTCTACAATTCTCCTGCGGCAATTGTTTTTCCACTCACTTTCAGATATTCTTTTTTTCTTTTTTCATCATTATCTTGAATAGAGCTACTTTTCGAGATTTTAAATCCAGTAAAAATTATAGACACCCCGATGATTAAATGATACGGTCTTTATGAAATTGCAAATTTCGTTGAGTTGACGCAATGTTGAAATTTGCTGGCGTAATATTTTTTTTATCCCATCTTTGTCACAGAATTCGAGTAAGTATTTGCGAATTCAATAAAACTATATTTACATATTTCATATAAATCGCGAGATTTTTATCGATTGATAGTAAAATCTAAAGAATTCGTGTAATAATTGTGAAAATAGATGATCTTACCTTTCATCATGTATAACATTTTAAAAATATGTGAGCCAGTGAAAAGTTGATATACCTATATGAAAAATTAATGTAACAAATAATGAAATGTGAGGTGAATATTTACACAGCGTAGCTGTATGCTGCGATACTTTTATACATGTGTACAGAATTATAAATATATATGTAAATGTATTTCATATGTATTAATACTAATTCGGAATATATATTATATGAAGAGATATATGTATATATAGGGGAGAGTGGTGTCATAGCGACGACTGAACGGTAAAGGTCATTAAGGTGCCAAAAATCAATTTTTTTGCAAAGTTCAATGTTGTACTTTGTAGAGGAATAGCTCTTTTATGCTTCGAGTCGATTAGTAAAGTTTTTGAGTATCATTAAGTAGAAGATATCGAGGCAAAAGTGCAGTTCCGAGTTTTCGCCTTATTATATTTTGAGTTAATCGCGAGAAAAAGCAAAATATCTAATTCTTATCGTGACTTTCGAATGAAACCCTGTGTGATTACAACATAATACGATAATTGAAATGATTTTTGAGTTTATTTGAATCTATTTAAACGTATTTTGTTATAAAGTGAAAATGAACAAATAAAGTAATTGAATAAAAAATTTTATAACGATAGTCTGAGCTGTCAGAACAGTTTCATGTTTGAAGAAGGATTTTAGGAAAACTCAATAGTTTGGCTGTCTGAAAATTGATCAGCATTAGTACGCTATTAACTATCTACTAATAAAATTCCATCTTGAAAGAATATGCCGTTTATTTTACATCTTAGAAAAAATAAAATAGTGTATTTTCACGTAGTTCAGCATCAAACGGTCGGTTTCGGACCACTCCGACTTTTTTAAAAAATACTTCGCCCTTCAATTAAAGCAATTATAGTGGCTTATGACTGAGCCCATAAGCAATGGAGATAACATATCTCATAACTTCTCTACAAATAAATAAATACTTTTAATTCACGTTATATGTAACTTAAAATTGATTTTCACTGTTGTCAAAACATAACATGACGTGAAAAACCTTGGAATAAAATAAAAATTAAGATGGCTCCCCACATCCAAATTGTCTCTATAAAAATAGCATTTCAATGGTGCTACTGGCAATTTGACGGGCACCACCATTGCTAGGAAACAAGGGGGGAGGGGGAGTCAGTATGGGACCACTCTCCCGTTTATCTCTATATATATTTATCGACGTCCGGCATTTTCACTAATGCAATACATACAAATTTTTTGCAACATTACGTATATTTTGTAATTGGATGGATACAAATTAATTGCTGCGTTACCGTGAAACGGAATATTCGAATGCAATATCAATTATTTTCTGTATTATACAATATGTAACAGAATGGTATTTCCATTAGTGATCAATTCCGTTATATTCAACTGGAATAGAAAAGTCCTCATTCCTTCGATACCTAAATGCGAGTTGACTTTAATAATACACCATATTGATTTTTTTTTTGCTCTGATGTAGTTCATGTAATATGACTAATGATGTTCATATCGGATATTCATGTATTGTTATATATATTTGATCAGTAGAAGTACTATTCTAGGGATAAAAAAGTTTTTCTTTCTATTTCAAACAAAAGTCATGCCTGAAAATTTATTTCATTGTTTTTATTCTATACATGTATGTATTCAATTATAGGAATACTTGGCCAAAAGACGACTCTATGTTCATGAGAGAAGATATTAAAAAGTAACGAAATAAAAAAAAACAATTAAGCCCAATCATTCATCATTGCGTATATCTGTCTTGAGAAGGAATATATAGCGACATTTCTGGTATGCAAATCTCGACGACCGATTATCCAGATCATAAATCATTCGTGTGCATATAATAGGACCTGGGCATATTATTCGTTATATTTTGATTGATAGCTCTTCGGAATATATGGCACAAGCACACCGTACACATATATATATTACAATATTTACACAAAAGTTTTAGTGGCCACAATAAATTATCCACTCAGCAATAGACAACAGAGTATTTTAAATGAAATTTGCAAAATTAAAATGAATATTGTCTGTAACCGTAGCAGGGAATGATGTATTGAATTGAATTTATATTTTATTTATAAAAATTCGCAAAGACAAACATTAAAATATAGAAGTGATTTAAATATAATGTTAAAACTAAAAGTGCAATCAATTTTTATATTAATTGTTAAATTAACTAATTATTAACGCTTATCAGTATATGAAACATAGCAAAAAATGTTCGTTCACAAATGCCAAACATTTCAGTCAATTGCAATTTCATTATATACGATTGTTGTTGAATTATTCAACGTTCAACGACACTTTAACTAATTGGAAATATCATATACAATAAAAATACCAATGAGTGATAGCATACGTCATTGTTGAAATTGCCGAGGTTATCGGAATTTCATGACTGGCAAATCTATTGACACTCGGCACTTTCTGTTTCATCGTTTAATTGAAATGTTAAATTTAAATAACTCTCGTTTTTGCACACCTGTATTGAGCAAAGTCAAAGTCTTTCATCAAATAAAGCTCATTATTTATTCAATACATAGACGAAACTTCAATTATTGATAATATAAAGCTTTGCCGAACTGTGAATTTATTCATGAAATAATGAAATGATATTTCAAAATGGAATATTGCAATTGAACTGACTATCAATACTTTCACCAAGTTTAAATTGATCACGTTGCTTTTCAACTGTCTTTGCATAAGACGTAACTTTCATTATTATTATCTAATTAAATATTATTACTTTTATTATTGCATAAAATGTTTTGCTTTTCCTTAACGTCGAATCCCTATATAAACAAAAGTACGAGAAAATTAATATAATTCGTATAAATATATAAACAAGAATACATTTTAAAACAATTGTGTTGCAAAAACTGTAATCCTTGCATAAGGATTTCCCAAGCGCACTGTTCCATACTAGACGCGGAGCATTTTAGTAACGCCCGCGTGCTCGGCGTTTAGATACATATATATTCCAAGTAGGGTATACATTAGATGTATAATGCTAGTCGTGTGCCAGATAAATCTACTCGCCTTCCGCCAGTTAAAGTTGAATATTATCTACATTTCTACAGATCTACATATGAGACGTGCGCTATAGAACAGTCTTGGTAGCTGCTATGCCAAGATCATCTGTTCTCATTTACCGTCACTGTGACGCGTCCCCTCTATCATACATTTCACACTCTCAGCTCGTTTTCTCAATTCCATTCTATCTCGCTCATCATCTCTTCATTCTCTTTTACAATTCATCACTAATCACTTCGTTATCCACTTTGGCAATGCTATTTCAGTACTTTTTGTATACATAAATATACTATTTCTTCTTGTTTCCTTAATTTCAATTTAATTTGTATGAAACCAATGCCGAATATCCGACGAAAATTCGTTAAATTGAAAAAAAAATATCATGGAATTGAATGAAGTATTGGAAATGTTCAATGGTGAAATAGTGAATGATAAGAGTTTTTGAGTTGGCTGTCTATAACCGGTGTACATATGTCTTTGTACGGTTATATACAGGGTGTCCAAAAAGGCAGGTAACGGTCGAAAATCTCGCGAACTACGGATTGAATATAGAAAAAATATGTCTCCAATATTTTCCAAAAAAAAACTATTTTTTGACACCACTTTTGATCACCTACCCCCCACCCAGTGGGTAGGGGTAGGGGCAACCTTGAAATCCTTAATAGAAAGTAATGTCGAGTCATATCTCATTTCAAAGGGCACAGAATTACCTTTCTGGAGATATCCTATTTATTGGATTTTACTTGAATGATTAGTGCAAAAAAGTTTTTACAAAATACAATTTCGCAGTTTTGTAGAATTTTTTGGTCGGAAACCCCAAACTTAAATGAAAAATTCATAGGGCCAAAAATATTCTTAAATTGATCAAAGAATAGTCTTGAATATTTTCAAATTTTTCTGCTACAGTTTTGATTTTTCATAAAATGAAACAAAATCAATATTTCGAAAAACGTTATTAAATGTTAGCTTTTTTTAATTTTTTTTATTTGATGCGGAGTTTAGGAGATTTTCGACCGTTTTCAAACATTTTGGTCACTCTATATATTCAAACTACTGCACGTCTATGTACACAGTCCAAGATATTTTGATATGGAATGAATGTTTCGTGCGTTACTCAATGGGCGGTTTTCAATTGGATGAAACGTTACCGGATATAAATTGAGTGGGCCCCATGTACACAATTAATTCTACCTGATGCATCGATATGCTTTTAACGAAATAAAAGCAATGTAACTTATCCAATTATACTGCATTCCAATAAAGTCTTTGAAATGAATAGTATTTAAAATAAGAAGAGTATCAATTATTGGATTTTATGGTCAGCATCGTGCGCAACTTTGGGTGATTACTCAATGTTTTTGTGAAAAATATAAGCACACAGTATCTGCATTCATTCAATATATTGATTTTTTCGTTATTTTAACTCACTCATGTCATCAGTTTTCATGATGCAATACTTCACAGACTAATTCAATTAATTGAGGGCAAATTTTTATATTCCGTTGTTTATTGGCAGATTTGAAATAATATAGTAGGTATGTGTAAAACAGAGAGAATAGTAAATTGAAAAAAAACAGTTGGAGGAAATATGTCGAATAATTCGTGAACAAGTATTGCTTCACGATAATTTATACTCAACATCATTGCTTGCACAATAGAACTGAGAAGTCATTCTGTTGCTGTAAATTCTCTCAAAATGTTACTGCACATGAGATGAAAAATAATCGTAATGAAATAAGTAGTTTTAATCTGGATAAAAATGCAAAAGAATGTGATCTGTATAAATGTAACATATAGATAAATTGATAAATTTAATCAAAAAAATAAACTCCAATAGCTTTTAAATTGGAAATTTTTTGCCTGAGAAACATAATCGAAATGAAACACATGTATAAATCGAGATAATAAAAGAAAGAAAAATTGTGGCAAGTAGATTTACCGATTACTTTTCATCATGTTATCGCCAGTCAAACAGAAAAAGATCGCACAGTATAATATACATATTTGAATCAAAAACGTTTATAATTTTTATTTATTATCGCGCCCGAAGTCGAAACAAAATTTTGATGCAAAAGAATCCAATGACAATTAACACCATATAGTTTCCAACTTATGTCATTTACCCCGAGCACAAGCACAAGGTTTATGAAAATTAAATTTTCTTTTATATCATTTAACGTAACACTTCAAGGAATATTAATACTTACTTTTCCTGCTGCTTTATCAATTGAATATTGTAAAAATAGAACGAAGTCAATACTTCTCTATTATTATATGATGAACAATAATAACAATTACATCATTATAATGCACGTATATAACTTTTATTTTTTATTTCTCGTATCTATTTAGCCTCGCTAATCCACATAAGTATTTTTCTCCAGTGACCTGTTTTATTCTCCTCACTACTGGTATTATGCATTAGTGTACAGAGTTTCCACATCACCCACACACACAGACACACAGACACACACACATATATATATTTATATATGTGAAAACATCACAATGAGGGAAAGATTGGGGGGTAAGTGCTTTCACATAATGCGAGTCGGATGTACACTCGCTCGACTAGTTAGCTGAGCATTTCCTATTTCTTTCACTAGTCTCTTACATAAGTTCCTTTTTCTCCATAGTTTTTATTTTAGCTTTTATTTTTTTATTTTTTTTCGTTTCTTTTTTTTTCCCTCTGTCATTTTGTTTTTTCTCTTATCCTTCGCTCACGACTTCTTGTGTTTTCGACAATTGATATATAGCGATGTACACCGTATATATATATACATAAATCTTCAGGAACAATTTTCCGCAACGATGGACCTGCAAATCGACTCACGGACAGTTCAAAATTCGAAAGAACCTCATATAAGTTATATAATCCCACATGGGAAACAGACTTAAAATCGTTTTTATGCGTTTGTGTACATTGAAAATGGTCATTTATTCTGTGAAATATTTTCAAACATAAATATACATACATGAGAATAATAATATAGTGTTGATATCAACTGGAATTTGAACTTTAGTGATGTGATATTTAGATATTTTCAAAGTTTCTATTTGTGATGAAAAACATGATATTTCATTTCATATGTCTATCTATTTTGAATATATGAAAATTTGAATGTTCATGCGATAAAAATAAAATACAAATCGTTATTGTAAATTCCACTCCTGTACCATATAAAAGTTTCGTCACAGCCTTTATAATTTAAAGATAAAATATTCATTGCCAATCAATATATCGTGAATGATATAAAATTCAAACAGTGATAATAGTAAATGCATAGAGCACTTCGGCTGTAGTTAATATTAAATAATGAAATTTCATTGCAGATGTAAAACTTATTTTTATATCGTTATAGTTATTATAAATTTATAATTATTTTTGTACGTATTCAATAAACTATTGTAACTGTACAATATTACTTTTCACTATTGGTGAATTTTTATAATAAATTTATCAATTAATAATGATTTTTCTCAATTTCAATAGAAAAAAATTCTATATGGTGTAAAAAATTATTTTACCAAAAAATATTAATTTTGACTAATTCATAATTTTATCATTAATACTAGATCGCATATCATCTATATTCAACATTCAATTCATTCGAGAATAACATATAAAATTTATTTACAAACAATTCGTACGATTAACTAACATGAAGTATACTCTTTGTATTCAATTGAACATTCTGTTTTCGAAATGTGATTTCTATGAAATAAATTGATTTTCAATGCCTTTTTTTTCATCTCGTATACCTTTTTCACTTTTATTATTTTCTTTTATTTTATTGTCACGTGTTTTTTTTTTTACCAGATTGTAAAAGTATAGAGTTGAAACAAAGTTTTGTGCACGATGTGATAGAGTCACATATATATCGAATCTGGCAATCGGAAAAGAATAAAAGAATAAGGTGACGAATAAAAGAGGACGAACGGATATATGATCAGGGAATGAATCAACACATGCCCGTGACAATCTTCATATCTATGTAGCAGAAGTAATAAAATAAAAGAAACGGTGAGAGAACACGTTCTGAAAAATGATTGAAAACAATACGAATAAAAAAAAGTAAATAAAATAATAAAATAAAACAAAAATACTTCGATAAACAAAAATAAATATCAAAAGATGTTGAGCAGTGTGAGTGTTCGTGACTAACAATAAGATAGATAGAAGATACTTGACTAACGAGTTTACGAAAAAGTTTCACTTGAAACTACTTGCATTGCTTGGTGGATACCAAGTGTATTGGATGGGAAGGTAGAAGAAACGAAACGATTCGCCGGGGAAATCTTTAATGTTTAAGAGGAATAATGGTAGACGATAGCAGAAGTATATATACATATTTACCTTGGAAAAAAAATACCCAGACTATACACCATATATACATATGTATGTATTAAAAAATAAATTATAACAAAAAAATTGTAGTGCAATATAATTGGGAATTAAAGTGGCAATGAAGAAAAGCAATTTTAATTTGTGAATTTTTTTTCACCCTACATTCCCACAATTATTTAACCAACCGTAAAATATTCACCGACTTCATTGTTCGTTTGCGATAATGAAAAAGTCTCTCCCCTTTATCAATTTTATGTGAATATAAAATATAATTTTTACAAATACAATTTTATATATTCATTATAATCCCCAATTCATCCAAGTATTATTATTGTTGGAGTTTATCAGAATTTTGTATAAATATTGGTTGGTTAATCACAATCATTTTTTAATTAAAAATATATAACAGTAATGCTACTACTACTACAAATAATAATAATAATACTATACAAGGTATGTAGGTGTAGGTAAATATATGATAAGTTATAATGTTATTCGGTTTGTCACTTTCTTTGAACGAATATCTTGAAAAAAAAATAGCTATAAACTGAATTTTTTTTTGTGTTGTTAGTTATGTGATTCAAAGAAATATCATTTCGTTTTAAATAATGAATTCAATTCGTCATAAAGTGTATTTATCATTTGGATAGAAGAGGAGAGTATTTGTAATTACCATGGAGAGATTGTGGAGAAAAAAAATTGGGTGACATTGACGTTTATCCGTTTGAAACTTGTGTTTGCACATAAAAAAATTTATATAGAAGCCTCCAAAGACAACAATAAAAATATTTGTGATTTAATATTTCTGATATTCAAGAAAATATTCTGCGAAACAAAACGATAATTACAAGTAATACACTAATAAATGAATTATTGATATAAAATATTGATGCAATTCAATCATTCGAATTTTTCATGATCTCTCGCATATTATTCCACCATTTTATGATATCTTATAACGCAAATTATTCTCGTATATGTATATACGTGTCTACATAACATAAATATGTTCTGTTCAACGTTTTTTATACCTTTTTATATTTTCCATTTGAATCTAAAATGAAATTACTTTTTCACGACTCCTGTCTACTATGTATATTTTTCTGTTTTCTCTCTTTTTTTTTTTTTTTTTATCACAAGCGTACGAATGTGAGTATGGTCTTGTCAACGTCCTCCATGGAATACGCAACAATACTCGACAGAAAAAATGGATGCAGATAGGAAGTGAAAGAGACGGAGAGTGAGAGTGAGAAAGAAGAAGAGGGGGCAGAGAGAAAGAAAAAACAAGACGCATGACGTGTAGCGAATTCAGATGAATTTTATTTGAAATAAAAAGTAAATAGGTACAGAGGAGGAGATGAAAAATAATTCAAAATTTGCAGTACCAATTTCAAAATAGTATTCGCGTGTATAAGGGAGTGATGTCAAGACATTCGCCATGAAACCCGAATGCGCAGTTGTGTGTTGATGCTGGAGAGTTATGTCCCTTGGGGAATATGACGATGACAACAAGCGACGACGACGACGACGACTGCAGTATCGCAATCGTCGTTGCGTGTCGTTGCTCATGAAAGCTCTGCTGCTGCAGCTTTTAGAATAGCTCGAGGGTAATAACGACCATTCCACATATATAAAAAATAGAATGAAATGAAACAAATGTTAATAATAAGATACATGGGGGGGGGGCGAGCGTATTTGAAGTATGCTTGAAAAGTTTATGACGACAAATTTCATAACTTATTCATTTTTTGTTTTTCTTTTAGTTTGTTTCCATTGTTTATTTATTAATTTTATTTTATTTTTTCATTTCATTGTGGGATGACAACTATTCCGAACTCGCACACATCCTTGCACACATCATCTCTCGTTTTATATATACCTATCATTTCGAGTGAAATCGACGTATACTGTGATATTGCATTGTCATGAACTCGACCGTGCGCGAATTTCACATGAGGTGATTTGAACAACTGAAAATAAAAATAAAAAAATTGAAAAGAAAATGCAGTAAAAATAAAATATATAAATAACATCTTGGCTGTTGACGAATTGTCAAAATGCATATTGACTGTATATATTGTGTTATTGTATTTAGAAGTTAAAAATCGTTAATATTTTCAACTTGAATAAAATATACCTATAAAATCATGAAAGTATATCATGCGAACACTATTATTTATTGAATAATATGAATATAGTTGTAATGATTACATACTTATATTCATCATCATGCAAATAATTACGATTGTAAAAAAATATTAAAAATATTTAATGAATTATAATACAAGCGTTTGTACAATTTATATTTGGAATTATTGCAACATAAAAAATGGAGAGAATACAAATAGGTAAAATTTTTTTTTTTTATAATTTTCGTATTATGCTGGTCAATTTATGGCCATGCGCCAGGTGTGGGTTCTATAAAAAGTCGTACGATATCGTAGAACATGGGCTGAAAAAGAAGAGACGTCAGAATCATATATATATATATATTTATATATATATATATATATTTATGATATATATGTGAATGATTGTACGAATATATCCGTTCTGCCATCGGCTTAAATATATATACATATATATATAAATGTTCAGTTATGTGTGCATGGATGTATAAGATATACATATACAGGAATCTATCGTATAGATAAAATAGCCGAGAGCACTATGCGAATATTGTGGAGGCAGATCTCGCCTCATATTTCGACGGATTTATATTCCAAGTGCATGAACGAGAAAAATGAAATTTATCGTGGCATTCACAGTGAAGTTGAATGACGTTCCGAGCGACTCTAGAGACACTTTGATAACATGCCACATAGTCGAGGTCAATATGTACATTATTTATTTATCCATTTTATTTTTCATATATACACTGTTTAAAAATGTAAAAAATACATTTGAAAAAATAGAGGAAATAAATTATAAAATAATTCCAATAGACGACAATTACAAAATTTATAATTCAAATAAAATGTTTAAAATCATGTCTGTGAATATGAACACAATAATATAAAGTAAAAATATTTATTGTGATAATATTATGTATTATAATTATCCAAGCAAATAACGAAATATAAATTATATTATAATTTTATTAATACCGTAAAGATGTTGGCATATTAATTTGATCTCTTGAGTAAATATATTGATTGTGCGACACAATTACATTACAAAATTTCTCCCTAGTTTATATATAATCAACTACTTGACAAAATTTACGTTCATTCGTCAGATTGACATTTAAAACCAGAACGCGAGTAAAAACTTGGTAAGAGCTCTAGGAATCATTATTCGTGTTCGACGAAATCAGAGAGACAAAATCAAATGAGAGGAAAAGGCGCTAATTGGATCCTTACACAAGAATAGCAAGTGAAAGAGAGAAAGAGATAGGGAGAGAGAGAGAGAGAGAGAGAGAGAGAGCGAAAAGTGTGTGACAAGCATACACTGAACTAACGTTCAGGAATAGGGCGAAAAAGTGTGAGAGAAATAAGTTAAAAAAACATCGAGTGGAACTAGAGGAAGTATAGTAAAAAAAAAATTGCTAAAGTTTGTTCTTTTTACTTCTTTTTGCTCTGCTTCAAGGTGTATATACATAGGATATTTTGTACTTTATATATATATACGACTTTCATTTAAGTATCACATGCATTTACACTGGTGACTTTATACACAGAAACGTATAACACTCACTCCTGCACATACACATATATGCTCTGTCGGGTGCGGTATTTATTAACCTCGGAAATTGAAACGCACCTCGTAAAGGCGGAATATAAGTACAAATAGCAAATAGAGAGGATGATTATGCGGGAGCATAGAGGTAAGAGTGTGTGTGTGTGTGTGTATGTTTGTATGTATGTAGTTACGTGATATTCGAGAAAGTGAATGAGAAAGACAGATTTACAATTAAAGCAATCAAGTTTGGTTTTGTTGTTTTTTATTATTTTAATGTGAAAATAAAAGAGAAATAGGAGTTAGTGATGATGATAATGTGCACTTGACAGATTTAATCAACTTTTTCAGTGGTCAGACTCAGTTTTCCACCGGACGTGTAAAATCACCTGTGTACTTATATATGATATTTATTTTGCGCAATAAAAAGCAGTGATGTTTGCTCTTTTCATTAACATGCCTGTAAAATTATTTAGCGGTATGCCATTCATAATTTGCAAGAGTAAAAGAGTTATGTCATTTTTTTATTTTTACGTTTTATTTTAGATTTCATAAACTGTTACCAATTTATTTAAACAATTGTTGGGATGTGCATTATGAGTAATAAGAATATTGATGATTTTCAAATTAAATTATTATTTCTCTAATCTTCATGAATTATTCGTGATGTTCATAACTATTTTTTTTCTATTTTTCACATTTTTTCTTATTTAATTATTCATTTTTTTTTGTGTTTTATCTTTACGTATTCCCATACACAGTTTAATATCAAAATGTTATTAAATTTGATTTGAAATTTGCTAATTGTTCAACAATTTCGTACTACTAAAAAATAAAATGTGGTGCATAATTATTTATTATATTTATATTGAGCAATGAAGAGATATTAAAAAATTGCCAATTTTACATTTTGTAATTTCAAATAGAAGCCCATAAAAACAATTAATTGCAAATATATTATTAATAAAAATAATTATACAGTAAATTTACCAAGATTTGTAAAAAAAAATCTGACGTAACGGACGAAAATACATTATTTACTTCGTTGAATTTCTTTTAATTTATTTAAATGTCATATCGTTATAATTGTGTTTATCAGCTGTTAATAAAATTACTTCGAATAGAGAGAAATCAGCAATGTGATGAAATTTGAATGAGAATTGCACTTCCAATTATTTATTTCCATTAAATTTTATTTATTACATTATAACCATTTAGAATTGTCGGAAAATATCACAGAAATATAAATAATATATGCGTTTCCTTTAAATACAAAGGTTGAGTATATAACCTAACTGTCATTGTCTAAATTCATGATTTTATTACAATGACAATAATTAACAATTTTATTGCCGATAAATAAAATGACATCGGTATTAGAGTCAATTAAAATTCTGAAAAATCGACAAGTATTTTTTGATATTCACTTTCGTTCTTCTACTTCTCTCTCTCTCTCTCTCTCTCTCTCTCTCCCTCTCTCTCACGTTTGCTTTCTCCCCTCTTCTCTCTTGACCTCTGCTGCAAAAGCAGATGAGACAAATCGACGTCAACTTGTCACGCTTCATTCTACATCTAACGAATTCGGCACTAAATAGTAATCCCTTTTCACTTTCGTTATTTCCTTCGACATTTTCCCATTTTTCACTCCCTATACTTCTCATTGATTTTCAATTGTTCACGTTACAGGCAAATGATGAAAGTTCTCTTGTACCACCAACATGATTCCAAACTAGTGAAGATTTCAATACATACATTTATATTTACTTACTTTATATTCAAACAATCCTCCTCATAAATATAGTGGATAAGTGAATTATTGATATTCTAGTTAATAATTAATTGTTTTCTGACATTATTTAACTTCAGAAAAACCTTTTTCGTTTTATTATTTATAGAAGTTAAGTGTGGAATTGCTAATTCATGTGCTTCGTTTTTTCTTTGTATGAATTTATAACAAGTAGTACTGGATTAGTGTTTTCAAACTCTGCACCATATTATTTAACTCACATTTAGCAATTAAGTGAGGCCTCGTTATTTGATTATTAATAAACTCAATAATTTATCGTCATACAGGTATAGAAATAATTGTGACACACTCGGTATAAATGAAATATGTATTCACATGTTATTTCCAATATGTGAGGGTAAATATATTGAATACACTTTGGATAATCCTACAACAATTCAGTTATAAAATTTCCCATTTTTACAGTTTCAACAATTTAGTATAAGTATTTAGTGAATATAAGATTAATGACGAGCAATAGGTTTAAAATATTAACTCTTTGTATTTCCCTCAATCCGACAATTCAATTCTCTACTTATTCGGTCCAATTTTAACTGAAAGTTCCAAATTTAGGTATAGACACATCTCGCATTGTCTATCAGTCCTCTCTTGTTGAATCAACTATCCCTCTCCACCATAATACCCTTCTGACCTCATACGTTCCACTAATTAAAATTCTGTCCCTCTTCGTTTGGGTGGTCATAATACATCGCTGTAAGCATCTTAGTTTTACTTAGGAAAATAAATCAGTTACCTATAAGGAGTTTTGTTGTCACCGTAACCCTGTAATGCTATATTCTGTCATTTCTTGTTTTATTGGAATAAATGACATATGAAATATTAAACATGATTGACATCCTCTTCCTGAAGCGCGAAAATAAAAGATACTTCGTATAATTGAGGTATTTTATATCAACTCGCTCAATCATCATTTTGAAAGCGTCAATTTAACAGTCAAACATTTTTTTCAAAGTTCTTTGACAAAGAATCTAACGTATATGAATATAATTATTTTATTCAAAAATTTGAAATGGAAAATATGAAGTATTGGTCTCCCTACTGTTCTATATCAATTATAATGAATGAAAATTTGAATAAAGCGTGACGAAATTAATATGAATTATCGTAAATATAAATATAATAAATAGTAATGATACTGCACTTTTATCACGTACTTTAAAAGTCAATACCTTGCGAAGTAAAACAAACTGTAAACTCATCTTTTTCGCAATATATATATATATATATGTTATCAATAGTTGAGTCACTCAAAAAAATACAACTTCAAGTTAATGAGTGAATTTAGCTTCTTATAAAGTAAATTTACCATTTATATTGAAAAGGAGACAGTCTCCTTTGACCGTAGCATTTGAGATTATAATCAACAACTCATATAGCCAATTATTAAAATAATATAGCACTCTCTAGAACCCTAATTATAGTTTTAGAGTGCAAATATTCATTGCTGTCCCTTGAAAAATCAAGAAAATATCCTGCAAGTAAAATAATATTTACGAACAATACGATATGAAAATGATTATTGAAATGGAACATTGATACAATTCAGTCATCAAAATTTACTCTTTGATGTTAAATAATTTCTTGTCTGCAGACAGTTATATATAGATATATATATATATATTATATATTCCAACAGAGCTATAAATTCAATGCTTTATTAATTTTTTTTTGTTATACATTTTTTTCAATCGAACTTTAACCATTTTTTTTTTCGAAATTTTCAACACCCGACCAATCGTTTAGAAGTGATTGTGGTTCGTTACCAATTTTTTCACAGCCACCGTGTGCAATCAACTTCAACCCCTCACTCTATGTTTGATTCACACCCCATCCCTAGTTCGACGCCCTCCCTCCTCGCTTTCTCTCTCTCTGTCCCTCTGTACAAATGAGAATATATTGTCACAGTTTAGAGAAATGGAGTGAGCTTCAAGTATATACATATACAGGGTGGCTGAAAAGTCTTGCTCAATCCAACAGGCTCCTGAAAAATGTTAATAATATTTTTCCATATATAAATTCTTTCATACAAAAAACAAAACAACAATTCACCTGTCGAGCATAGTCGTATTTTGCTATGACACCGAAAACAAAACATCGAATTTAGTGGCCATCGTTTCTTCTCTTTCCCTTAATATGATTCATGAACGAACCTGAACGATAGCTAAGCTACTCGTTGAAATGTTATCGAGATGACGTTATATATATATCCAACAAAGCAATTGTTTACACTTATTTCTTTTTCCATGTTTTCTCGCACACAGCTCTATTGTTATTCGAACAAAGGAATGACCAAATATATTCTTTCACAAATACATAATTATAAATTCTTATAATGTTCCTAATCGCAAAGTCACCATGTTCCTAAACGCGAAATATTTCGAAGCTATCATAACAAATTTTTGAAACTAGTTCTTTTCGAACAAGCATTATTTTCCGATCAGCATTCACTCTAACATTTAACGGTATATCTGCTGGCTAATTGCGCCCCAGCGGATCGAGCCCCACGTTCGGCGACAAACATAACATTCAATTCATATAAAATCGGAAGTTATTGTATTATTTTAATTATCGATTTGATAACGAGTCGAAAACATATAGATGCAATTTGGAACTTATATTATTAGGTGTACCAGTGAATATTACCGATACGATTTCTAATTTGATATCTTGCAAAGTTTTGATTCTCTCTTTGATGGTGTTTGTACAAATAAATTTATAAATGAATATTCCTTTTTGGAAGAACGCGATAAAGGCGATTCTTTAATGGTGATTCGGGTTGTAAATTTCAACAGATATCAGTTGAGATGAGGTGATTAGCGCCAACGAGATGGAGTCCAAGGCTGCTTTTCACACATAATAATATGCGATTTCTAATTTTTTACTTGGCAAATTTTCGACTTGTCTTCTATGGCGTTTATACAGATAAATTTGTGAATAAATATATTTTTTTTTATGAAATCTCATACGCACAATAAATGTTTATATACGTTATGTCTGACAACCTAGCACAAAGCGTCCGTTGTATTATATTGATAGTTCGGCAGTAACTGATATCAAGTGAAAATACAGTGAGTTCTGGAATTTCGTTTGTGAAAGTCCTCATGTGAGTGTCCAAACCATAATTAGAGTTGCTTCAGTAATAGACACAATGAATTGAGGACGTCAAGACATAGAGAACAATGCAGTTATAGATAATTCAAATGATGAAAATCTATGAGAAATTGTGTCTTCGAAAGAACGAGCATTCAACGCACCAATATCACAGAAAAAAAAAAGAGCGAATTTTTAGATAGACCATTTCATGAATACTGCTCTACTGACGATCAATTTTGACGATACAACGAGCAGCTCACACTATCTTTGCTCGTTTTTTTTCTTTACTACGGATCCAATCATTTCATTTCGTTATATTTCGACTTTTTTTATTATTCCTCTGTTTCGCAAAAAAAGAAATGAAAATAAATATACAAAAAAGAATAAATTGTAGTTTGACTGTTGCAACGAGAATAAGTGATAGAGAATAACTTCATTTTTTTAGAAAAATGAAAATACATAAAAATGAAAAAAAATATCCAATTATCCGTGTTGAATATTTCTGACATTTTGTTAATTTTTACATGCCTCACAATTTGCTCTTAACTATCCATAAAAATTGCACGTTACGTCGTGTGGTAGCATCTCATTATGTTCTTTGTTTTTGCTTCATTCAATTTTATTTCCTTTATTTGTCTCCTTTTTTTTCTATTCCGTTACAGTGTATGTATATGTATATATATATACATGTATAGTATTACGTGCGAGCATCCCTTTGCATGAAATTCCATTACATTCTCGTAGAAACCGTCGTGCACGAGCACCTCTTTCGGCTTGTGAATTCCAGTTTTCTCGTGTATGCAAAACCAGTTTACTTTCTCTCTTTTTCTCTGTCGTATATGACCCTTGTCTGCCGTTTGCGCTTTTTTTATCCGATTTTTCTTCATTTTTTACGTCCTTATACAGTAGCCCACTGCACGATTTTTTTATTTTTTTTGCTGGCTCACTTTCAAATTTCTGTCAACAATGTATAGACATGCACAAATAGAGGAAAAAATGTTAACGTTAGTGAAACGAAGAAACAAAAAATAAAAAAAAACAACTTACTTGTTTTCAAACTCATCTTTTTACGTTTTTGCACGATCCATCCGTTGTGCTGGAATCAGAACACGATAAGTGACTTTTTGCCAAGAATATAGATACATATATATGAAGCAAATGGAACGAGAAAAAGTGTGAAAAAAAGATAAAGCGGAAAATGGTAGAGACAGTGAGTAAAAAAAGAAAAAAAAATACGTAAATTACTTTATCGATATATTTTGAACTAGTAGGAAAAAATTTTCCTGATACCTTTTCTTTTTTAATGATCCGACAGTAACATTTATTGTGTTTCATTTATTATTTAACAGCCCAATTTAGTTATTGTTAGATGTTTTTCTCAACTTACAAATTAATTAGCAACTGAAGAAAAAGAAATCTTTCAACTAAACTTGCAATATACAAATACAATTTGTTCATAATCTACAAATTCATTAATTAATTTAATGTTATTAATTGATTAGCTTCTTTCTTCAAAAAATTGCGAATTGAATTATATGAAACGCAAAAGTATTACAGAATATTGATTCATATACTGCGACAAAATTCAATACACATAAAAGAGAATCGAACAAAAACAAAATGAAAATAAACAATAAAAAAAAGTAACTTTAGAGCCAAGTAATAAATTGAATCTTGCGCGACTTTGAACCGACTGAATTGGATCGTTCTTTCCTCTGATTCTTCTTTCTCACTGACGTTCAATTAAAATTCCCATAAGGGACGAAAAAGCTTCGAGCAATCCACGGATCACCGTTCAACTCTGTACACGTTCGCTCCTCGACTGTACCCTGCAAAACTTTTCCACGCTCTCGAACATTCTCGTCTTCTTCTTCGTCTTTTTGGTTTTTTTTTTCTTTCATTTCCTATTTCTCTCGTTATTTCTCTATGCTCCCTCTTTGCTCTACTACCACGCACCTTCATCGTGTCTTCCTGTACTTATCGAGTTTCACCATCACTGTGTCGGACATGAGACGACCGAGTGGTTGGCACAGGCAATATCAGAGATAGCGTCGGTCGTTTTCTCGATTTCCAAAAAGGAATAAAATACACAAAGAAAAAAAAATAAACTAGTGAAAAAAGGTGGAAGGAAAGGGCTCTTGTGAACTTCCGGGCAGGATTAAAAAGTTGTGGCTTGGGCGTATATCGAAAGAGGGAAGGAGAAAGAGAGAGAGAGAGAGAGAGAGAACGAAGAGAATAAAAAGTATGAAGAGGTGATCGGAAACTCCACGAGCCATTTCCCGCGCTTGCACGTCATGGTCTACCTATATAAATATATATATACATATAGCACAGAAGGTTTTAAATGAATTTCATCCAACTCGCCATTTCCTCGCACACTCGTGAATTATCCAAGCACAAACTACACCAATAACTATTATATTTTTATCTTGATTTCCTTTTATCTTTTTTCCCCACCTTTTTCTTGTTATTCTTTCTTTGATATATAGAGGTACTGCATTTAAATGTACATGGATGTATAGTTTAGTTCTTTGCCATTGCCTCATTTACTGTGATAATACATGCTTTCAAATTTAGTTCTAACCGCAAGAAGTTTCGGCAGTCAATTTACTAAAGTTGTAGTATTTGCGTTGCATTTGGATTGAATGTTTGAAAAAAGAAATACCACATTTAGCAGATATATGTTATTTACTCATCTCGCCCGATTACTTTGGTTACTGATTCAATTTTTAAAACCATGTTTAAACCTAAAATATAATTATTTTTCAACAATTAATTAGAAACTATATCAAACGGATTTCAGTTTCATTTTGTCATTTGCCACTTTTAATTCTACTTCAAAAGTATTAATATGAATTCGAAATGTGCGATAATTTATGAATATTTTGTATATAATCCGAAGTGTAACGTTTGTCAGTTCGATGATGGATTCAGTAATTGAGTTATAACACTGCAGAGTCATCAATTATGACTCCAAGTTTAGAAAGCTATGATATATGTAAAAATAACGCTGACGGAAATATAGATAGAGTTGTGGATGATTTATTAATAGACATTTTGTGGCATCGAGAGTGACATTAGCTATTTTATTTCACTCATATCCAAAAAACAAAACACCAATATACAATAAGTAAATTTCAAGTGGAATATGTATTAGAAATGATGCGCTATTGGAATAAAGCGTAAATATCCAAACGAAATTTTCCATTTGAAGAAAAAAAAAGGACAGACTTTTTTTTTAAATTCCAAGAACGTCCAGTAAATGAGAAATTGAAGAAGTGGTAGATGATTTTAATCATTTCAAAATAAACAGACAATTCAGGTCAAAGTATTCATATTTATGATAAAAAATTTGGATAAAATATAAAAATATTTCTGCCCAACATGAGATAGAATCATTGATTTTTTCCTTACTATTTATTACTTAGTTTTACAGTAATAAATAATTCAATTAATTAATTAATTGATAATATTAGGAATTTTCGCCTATTTTGTAAACTTTTAGCAATTACTTCAACACTAGTAGAGTTCGATTTTTGGGCTTCAATCAAAGGATTAGCTATAAATTTATTGTTTTGAAAATAATAGTCGCTCAGCATCCCTATTTATTCAATATTATATGAAAAATCGGACGCAGATATTTTTAATTGTGAATTAATTATTAATTGGTTTCTTTGAAACTAAATTTGATTGAATACTTCGGTGATATTGTAGACACAATTACTTGATAAAGGTTATGTTATATCACATTATAAAACTGCGCTGTGAATATTTAAGTGATGTTCGTGATAATTGTGTATATAACTCATTTTTTTTTATCGTTCCTGTATTTGTAATATTCACTTTTCATGTACATCAGTCTTCCATTGTCTCACGTATTTCTTGAAAAATTGCAAAAGATAAAAGCTAGGAACGTAATTTGAATTTCAAAACGAAGTATCTCCATAATTATTAGATTAAATCTGTTGAATTTAGTTGCAATCGATAAAAAAAATTTGCAATTTATATCGAGTATATCTGCATAGTTATAGTAAATGTGTAATAGTTATTGAGATACGGAAAAATTACATAATCCTACCTATCGATGTTGTTAGCTGTGAATAAAATATTGAATAAAAGAGTTTTTTAATTTGAATTGAATAATTTATTCCAAATGCGTACGACATATAACTTGACAACATGAATTTGAAAAATCTTAAATTCCAGTAATATATTGTGAAATGTATTCAATGTCTGCAGCGGTTCATGTCCACATGAAATTATTCGAAAGTGAATGTAAAATATCACTTTTGTTCTGGTAAAGGCTGCAAGTTGAAAAGTCAAAATAATTATACTTTTGTCGAAATCTAGATGGTAACTGGGACTATTATGTGATAAAATTACACAGCAGGTATTGAGAACATTTCACTCACGCCAGTATAGAGCCAACATAGATCGCAGTTATATCCAAAGTCAATATTCAATCTAACATACCTAGACGAATTTCTACACGAATAATTAGGGATACAATGGGTTATAGATACGCGTTTTGAGCTGTTTCATAATCGGTGCTCTTTGCTCTTCAAATTAAAACTCCCAATTGCTCGAGATAACTTACCACTCTCATTCTCCTAATATTATCTGTCATTCATCTCCTTTTACCTCATTCTTTTTATACTTTTTCTCTCAGTTTCACATTTCGTGTTGCTACACAATTTTCTCACGGATAGTGATTGATAGCCTGGCCAATCAATTTTATTGATTAGGAAGGCCACTCAATTTTTTCACTGAATGGAAAGGTTGTAGGACAGCAACACTTCTTCATTATTTTTACTCGCCATTTTCTCTGCCTCCTCTTCTCTTTGTTTGATGGATGTATTGTTCAAGAATATTTCTGATAATGCAGGATTATTATACCCATAGGTATTGGATTACTTTGTATTCCAAAAATTTCGTTGAATTAATGTTTTCTTTTTTGGAATTTCATACTGATTCTTGTATTTTGAGTTATGTATGGGCTTACAATCATAAAATCATTTGAACATTTACAATCTTACTATTTTTATTATTATTATTTTTTTTCCTCTGACGTTACATCTGTAAAGAATACGAGAAGGATAACTATATCTATATAAATTTATGCAAAATTAACAAATAACTCTATCGATCATAGTTTTTTTGAAAATAATTCTTCAATATCATCGCAAAACTAACCAAAGATTTATGAAAATGCATCTTCAAAATTATTTGAATTATCTAATTGTTTCAATGAACGGTAAATTTTATTGCTGAAACGCAGAGACCTTTCAATCCACCCACAAAGTACAAATTACACTGTCATCCTGCACGTGAAAATGTCTAAATATGATTTACAATTTTGAAAAACCCCAACGCTTCTTACAATATCACAATTTCGTATTTTTTTAAATCTTGAAAATATAGTTTGAAAACTTTCTTTTATTATCAAGTGTAGAAACGGAGAGTTGATAAGTATATATATACACTTTTGTGTATGTTTCAATTGAAAAACTTGCGAGCGATTGAGGATGAAAACAAGTTTAAATAGAAAACTGAGTACGCACTTGTAAAGTTGAGTGTACGATGTGGCGTAACTTTTGTACCAAAAGTTAAACATATGCAGTGTGCTATACGTAAGAAAAACTTTTTGACAGAACAATACTGTAAAGTCAATGGCGTATTGTTGAACTCATATTAAAAAGTTGTGTCCATTTTATGTTCGGTTAACATTTCCTACTCATTTTTTTGTCTCTTGAAGAACTACAAAAAAAAACGATTTTACCAAACCAAAAATTATAATATTCTCATTTTTCGACACGTCTAATTGATTAGGATTACAGTGAAACAGATGAAAACAGTTTGCAATAAAAAAAATAAACATTCAACGAAAATTTGCAGTTACAATTGACATATAAAGCAAAAACATTCAAGGTATCGAAATGTGTCATGTTTTTTTTTTATTGTTTTTTTCATCATCATTAGAAATTTATCTTGGCGAATCTCGTTAACTCCCATATAATTGTTACGGCTATATATCCAATAAATTGTATGCGTGTAAATCGAATGTCCATTGTTGCTATGTACACGCACATACGTGCATTTGTATATACAGGGTGCTTCAACGTCTTCAGATCAAATGACAGTCCAAATACTGAGCATAAAATTTTACACTGTTATGTTTCGTTGGCATCATTATTTGATTGGTTGACACGTGATCCTATTTAACCATAAAAATTGGATAGGTTTCCACAATCTAATAGTCCACTTCACAAATTCATATCACAACACTGGCCCGTGCGTATTTCGCTCTGATCAAAAAATATAACATTCGAAATTTTATATGCAATATTAAAAAAATCATTCGACCTTAAGCCACCAATAACTTATAATTAATAAATATTTCAATAAATTCACATACTTTTAGAAGTATAATATATTGATTTTCCATTTGCGAAAAAAATAACATGCAAAATTAAAAAAGACTTGACATATTTTAGATCATTTTCTTCAAGTAATTATGCTACCTGAAATAAAAAGGGAATTCTTTGCTTTATATTATATCGTTCACTTTCTTTTTATTCTCATTTTTCTTGCTTTCAGCGCGCGTATTGTTCTTGATATAGGCACTATTGGCAAGAGGTTCGAGAACACCCTCAGGATAGAGCAGCAATACTATAGAGAAGCTCTTATTGCCCTGTTCAGGACACGCTAATGCATTCTGAACTTTGCGATCTCCGTCCACTTTGTGTTATTTTTTTTTATTCTCTCTTCCGTTTATTTTTTCTTCTTATTTAATCATCTCGTTTCGCCTTCTCTCAATTTACGTCGCTTACTTACACCACTCTCAACATATATATCCCACCTTTTTCTATTATTTATTGACATTAAATTAACATGTCATACCATTGAAATCTCAATTTATTCTTTATTATGATTGAACTGCGCCCGAGTGAATATTGATAAAAAGTCTCTAGTGTAAAGCTCCCTTTTCACTGTATATATACCTATCATTTATTTTCACAATTTCCGTCACACATTATATTACTCAATAAAATAAAAATTGAATTGAAATGATTTCGACTCTGTCGTCTTTAATTTTCATTTTTCTACTTACTGATTTCGCACTCTGTACATATAACATCAATTCGAATAATTTATCATTTCATTCTTTTCAACTCTCTACGGAGCTGGCAAAGGGACTTTTGAAAGCTCTATGTATATGCATACATTCAGACAGATATTTCCTTTATAGTCCAACAAACCCAACGTGCAACCATTATCATATCCTATACTTGTATGTGACATACAAAAAAAAATACCAGAAACTGTGATGTGCAATATATACGCGCGTGCCACTCATTGGAACACGTATACCTCTTCGACAAAGTCACGTTTGTGTCTTTTTTCACTTCTCAACCTTCTAAAACACACATACATACATACATACATATATACATATATACATTGGTGCATTCCCCGTAGATCGAAAGACGGAGAAGAAAAGTATATAGTGTCTCTAACACTATCAAGTCTTTCTATCCGCACCCAATGTACTTTACCCTTGAGGCACTTTTCCATACTCGCACTTTTGGGACGATATAGGACGTGAAGTTGGCAGGTGACACGAGTCACAGCGTAGTGGCCTCAAGAGACGAATAGGCAAATATACAATATATAATACTGTTTACGTATGAGTGTGTATGGATATACATATATGTATATATATATATATATATATGTAACAGCGGTTTTGGTTTTGGTTCCCATTTCTCCTTGTTCTCGTTCTCCATTAAATATATATACGAATCTCCATACCAACCAGTCTACTTCCAATATAGATAATGGAATTTTCATTTGCATCCTCACGTACTTTCATTTACCAATTTCAATATCATCCTATCCATTTACGTATTCACGACCCCATTTTTAATTTTTTTTTCTTCACCTTTTGTCCTTTATTTTTTATTTATTCTCAGCGCCATTATATATCTACATAACGTAATGAAAATCAAAATGTTTTTGTATGTAACAAAATTAATCGTGAAGAAAAATAATTATCACTTTAAATTTTCAATAATTTATATAAAAAATTTCATCGATTGTTTGTATTCAATTATTTATTTCTTGTTTTTTTTTTCGCATTCTTCACGCGCTTTCAATTTCTTAATTTCTCCAGTTTACCGTGCAATGTCCAGTCTACAGAGAAACATTACGGTTAACATCACGAGTACTCTGAACAGAGTTAAAGGTTAATTGGGTTAGTTGACTCGTGTTAACACGACGACCCCGTTTCCCGCGCATTATCGTGAGTGTCCACCCCAGTATCACTCTTCTCATCTTCTTCCCGCTCTATTCCACAGCCTTAAACATCACTACCATTATCCGCCACACAACCATTGGCCACTATGTGTACAATGTTAACTCACGTCTTGTATCGAGTCTTGAGAACATACCACGTTCAAAGTTAACTTTACTTAGTATATATCTATTCAAGTGAAGGTCACGTTCAAACACTATATAACAAAGCGTGTAATGCTTTGTCTTTTGTCGGTATATAAACGATGGTATATTGCTGTATATGTAAATGTTGGCATTTACCTCGAGGTTATATATATGTATATGTCACTGTGAAATAACAAAATGTGTAATATGATAAAATCCCTCGTTAATTGACTAAATTACAGGAGATGTTAAGATAACAACTGTGTAGTGTTATTTCCCCAAAATGCAATGAGTGATTTGATCAAATACTTCAACTGTTTCAGTGAAAGAATGAAATGAACAAATGAATACTCGCACAGTTCTATATTATGCAACAAATCCACAACGTGTATTCATGAAAATGAATCAACACTATTATTTATTAATTATCCTCACTAAAAATATTTCAAATTACACTGAAATTATTATTTTTGTTTTTAAAAATATCAGTTTAATTTTTTCTTTTATCAATTAGTTCCGAATAAATAACTTGTGTTTTAATAATTATTCTTGTATTACCTAGTGTACAATTAATATGATTTATTAAATAAATACTTTCACTATCTGAACATTATTATTTCATACTTCACTGAAACAGTTTGGCAATTTGATCAAATCATTTATTTTTTTTTAGAGCAATTTAGTCAATTAACTAGGGATTTCGTCAAATTTCACATTATTTTATTGCGGCGTATATACATCATCAGTATTGCTTTACGTCTATACATATATTGAGCGAATAAGTGTGGGTTTGATGAGATCCATATCGTTGAATCCACATGAGCCGTGAGCACGCATGTAATACACACAATTTCTACCTTATGCCACTTTTCTCTCTTCCTATCTCATCACCATGCTTCTCTTTTATATAAATACATGCATATATATTTACAGCTATGTATGCCAACATGTTTGAACAAAATTAATTACGTTTGCACTCCTACGATGTTTCAACTCTGATTCTCATTTTCTCTTCAGAGGAATCCCACTCAGTTTCTCCTATTCAATGCAACAAGACTTTGTATATAGTAGACTTATAAACTTCGCTTCCCCTATCTCATCTTTGCATTTCTTTAATATATGTATATATACGTGTCTTGTATCAATTCCTGAGCGAATTTAATTCTGTTCATTCAATGACATCAATCCCCAAATGGATAAATTCTATATAGATAATTTGTAATTTAATACAGAAAACTTTTCTCGTTTGTGGGCGAAATGCCGCTGATGTGATTTTAATGCCGCCTTAATCCCTTCACTATCATGTTACAGTTATGTAGATAGCCAATTCACATTGCAGTATTTTTTTATTTATTTATTTATTCTTTGTTTGGTATTTATTACGTAGTGATAAGAATTGTATATTGGAATGGGGTTGGAGTTTAAAAGAGCCAGTTGTGGCAAATATTCGTATTTCTTTTTTTTTTTATCAGTCTTCAAATGAGATCTTTAAAGAAGTGATAAGAAGTATTTTTTTGCAATATTGTATTCATTGGTTTTTTTTACTGAGAGAAGAACTATACTAAGAAAGTGATTGTATTTTTTCTCCTGATTCAAGTGTAATTTTTCACTGATTTTAAGTAAAATAATTTCTCACCATAAGTAAAAAATTTACTTCTGTATCGTTGAAGCTCGACAATGCCAGTAATGTTTCTACTTAGAAGAAGAAATCTTATTTGCTATAAGAAAAATTTGTACTTAAATACCGACAAAAACTTTTCATGTCACTTTTTTTACTTGGATTCAGGAAAAAAATTCTCTCTGTCTACAGAACATGACACTTTCCGTATGTTCCGTTTTTTTTTTTGATATTACTTATGTCGTAAATAATTCATTTTTATCTTTCATTATGAGTAGCGATATGAATAGGATTAAAACCTTTGGTTATTTAGAAGTTCGAAACGTTTTTTACTTTTTTTTTTCGGGATAAGTTAAAGTATTTTATTGGAACTTTGTGACGAAATTCTCAACAGTCCTGACTTTACGGGAACCTTGATGTCCTTTTTATTCAAATGAAATAACATTTGTATTCTTGTAGTATATTTGTGTGTGCAAAACACATTTTTCAAAACGAATTCATACGCAATAAACTGATGAAAATCATATTTTTATAATTTTTTCAAATGTTTGATACTCTGCCGAATACTCGCGTGAAGATTTAATTCAATATTCGCAATAATGGAGAAAACATCACATTTTTACTAAAATGCCCTAAATTGTGATTTTAACTATGTATGAAATTTCAAACGCGTTCATGTCAAATTAATGCTATTTTCTATATCGATTTCACTGAAATTTTACGTCTAATTCACTTTGTGCTCGTCATTCTTTATCGATAATCTCCATCAATTGTATTATTATTGATTTTATTTTTTATGTTTGGCTAAATCAATTTCAATTCTAGTAAAATTTATCAAAATATTTAATTGCAAATCGTCAAGACATCCTATGATCAATATATTGTACGTAATTTATTTTTGAATTTCAAAACGAATACACTGTTTCTTTCGCTATTTCACACTGAACTTTGTTATTTTATCAAAAATCAATATATCTTAAATTTACAATAACAACAAAACAGAAATATTTTAATATATAGTTCAATGATTTTTTATATATCACTAGATGTATTCTTGAATTGATAATTCTTTCGAATAATTCCCAGAATATATATTCCCAAATAAAACCAAATGACGATTTAATTTATTCAACAGATGCGCCACGGTTGTTTTTTTTTTTGTTAAACAGTAGGTATATTTATAAATAAAGTGGACCCGCCTGAGTGTTCAGTCCTCCTTAAACATCCAACTGTCCGTTGGTCCGCATATATGTCCAATATTAGATTCTTTATTTCGAAGAATATAGACCAAACGGAAAGTTTGAATTTTCACATATTTTTAGTATGAACAGAAGAAAAGATGGGAATTGCTATATTCTATTTTAATCAGACTTCAGCTCCAATCACAAATGTTGTCTCTACAAATTCAAAAATACTCTTGTTCAATATCCTATTTTCGTTTATCACTCCACAAATATGTGTACCATGATGTGAAAAGCCACAGAACAAATCTCAATGTCACATTTGCCCATTTCATTGTTATTATTCATAATACTATATTTGCATTCGAAACTTCTAAATAATGTCACTATAAATATAACTTAAGCATAATTATATTCATAAACAAAACAACGATCGTTCGCCAACTTCTGCATTCAGCTCATTTTCTAATGATGTACAAACAATTCAAATTTGTCTGTTTGATAGATGTAACAATTCCAGTTTCCCTACAATCACCCATTCCTTGATAAAGTTTCATATAATGTACAATAATAATTTCGATGTTGGGTGCTTCACCATCATTAACTCCAACGACTTTCTATCCGATTAATTCCAATTATATTACACAGTTTGTATGACCCCAAAAATTCATTCGCAATCTCATACGTTGAATGAAATTTGGTATGTTTAAATGATGGCCATTAAGTTGCCTATTCAATAAATTCATGATACTTTACTTTTTCATTCGTGTCTATTCGACTGTCCTGTTATGACTGAAACAATTCTTCACTATCAGAAACATATAGCAAATGTGTCATCTCTATTTTGGTAATGTTTTGATGACGCACCACAAGATTCTTCCAAGTATTCTTCGAAACCATTTATTTAACCGTCGTCCACGTTCACATTTACCTCTCCTTCGAATTCTCTCAGTTCATTTATTTTTGTCGGCCAATCTATCCTGCAGACAACTTCAATCACCTCAACTGTGTTATTTCAAATGTGTCACTGACATTATTCCCATTTCCTCAAACGTGAGATGACCGTCAAGATTCTTTCTGAGTAACGACTCCTCACACAATTTTCTTTTTAGTCGTCATGGGGATTAACAACATCGTCCACTATCACCATAGCATTAAATTTTTCCCCATAACTTGTGTCATTTCCACTTTATTCACTCCTTCTCTTCAATTTTCACATACCCCCAATAACTTTTAGTCGACTGATAACTCACATCCAACTTACATTCTCCCCTTTTTTTTATCATTGTTTCCATTTTATTATTACTTTTCATCCGATTTTTCACAGGTAAAAATAAAGCATATAATCGCCTTTTTCTACAATAATAAATGAATAAAAAGTTAATAGCAAAAAAAGTTGACATCAGTGTTCACTGAAATCCCATCTCGAATAATATGAACAAAAATTTCATATTTTTGAAGGTCATGTACATAAAAAAGATGTTTTCCGGCAGACATTCCGATAGATATTTGTCATATATAGTGAGAGTATCTTGAAAACGGCTGAACCAAAAAAATAAAAAATTTATACGGAGTTAATTGTTATCGAGCTAACAATAAATTGCCATACCAAATTTTGTTTCGACTTCTGGTTCGGCATAAAATAAAAATTTGCGTTTTCGGAGAACATACATACAATATTTTAAAACGAAAAAAATATAAGCCTTGTCGTATTTTGAGTGGCTTGATAAAAAAAATCTGAAAATTTCCACATAACATCAGAATGTTTCGACGATCATTAATTTATATGAACCATTTCGATACGACTTGTATATCATGAGAAAATTCCGTTCATACGTATTATAGAGAAAAATACAGGTAAATTTCGGTGATTATTGTAAAGTAACGAAAGTCATATTTATCTGATTATATTATTAATTGATTTATACGATCAACTATCGTGGTAAAAAGTACAGGACGAGTGTACTGGCCTAAATTTTTTTATCCGGATAATTACACGTAAAATTGAGCTAAACTTCGTAAATATTTAATATTTTTTTTAGGGAATAATAAATTTATAAATATATCGTTCAGTTTATTTGATGGCAACAACCCCATTACGAGTTTATATCGCAGAGATACTTCAACCACACTAATGGACTCATTATGGTCCATTTATCCCTGAATTAATCTGTCGACGACAGTTGAGCATAACTTTGATGGGTCCTGCGCAAGCAATTATAAGTCTATATGCCCAACTTTACCCTCATATACAAATCAATACCGACAACACGCCAACTGATTTCTCGATTCAACTTGACTGATGTAAACATATATATATATAATAAATCTGTGTATATATATTAATGCATAAGTAATAACGGAAATATATAGGTGCGTGAATATAATCACCTTCTGATGGTTTCGAGTTCCAGCACTTTGAGCATCATCAACATTTCCATCTATGGCTCTCCACTTCAGTAATTTATACAACAGTCAGAATGCATATATATATATGAAAGTTCTCCGTCTATATATTCTGTACATACGAGCGATGCATCATTTGTGGAATCGATTATGGCAAATCTCAAACCACAATATCCCCACTGAGTTCACCAACTCTATGGTAAATAGAGAGCATACATGTAAAGAGTATTCATAAGTCCATTTGCGGCTTCCTGATTCAAAAGCCGCAGCGCATCAAACTTTTATTTCCATATCTCCACACAATTACCCAGCAAATATATGGAATTATAATATATATTAGGAATTTCTTTGTGTAGTATATGAATGTATATTACATATAATGTATGTAAGGTATTATTTTTTGGAAATTATTATCGGGTATGGAAAAACCTCATCGATAATGACAGTAAAAACATTTATATCGTAATTATAGATATAATTTTATTGGTTCACGTAGTGAGTTTTCATGTCGAAGAGTTTCGCGTGTCAATTCAATTAATTAGTCGCTAATTTTATCATTTTGTTCTATAAACAGTGGAACGATAATATTCAAGACATATTCCTCGGAAAATATTGTTGAAGAAGATTGAAATTATAAAGAATATAACTGTTAACATAAATATGTTGAATAATTTAGGAAGAAATATTTTGTGAATACAGTTGGTAGAACACAATTGTATTTCATACTTTATGGAATTATCCCTCTCAAAATTATAATATTTAAAGCAAAATATTTTTATCTCAATTTCCAATTGTCCATAAAAGTCGCAAAAATATAAAACTATCGCATAAGAAAAATACATATATATATATATGTATCTTAAAGTTCATTAATTTATACTATAATTTATTTCAATTGTGTTTTATTAATTTCTCGCTATAATTAATTGAACGTCTACAATTGAAAAACTGAAATTTCAGATAAAGATATGTAATTTTATGGATGAAAAAATGAAAATCTCTATCTGTGAATTTAAAATTTGCTACATAAATAAATATATACGACTTTGTAGTTGCGATTATATTATAAAATTTCAGTTGCTGAAGAATGTTACAGAAAGATGTCCCATTTTCTTCTTCTTTTTGTCATGATGACGATTATTATTATTATTTTACTCTTAATTTTGTTCATTTCCACTCTTTACCATTTGACTTTCTCATCTCTATCATTCACGATTTTTGCCGAAGTAGTGGCGGTTATTATTGTCAGACGAAGCGAGCCACACGATTCGGCATAATGTATCGTTTCTCGCAACTGTAAAATACATTATTCATTGGTATACCGTCCGTTTCTTACTGGGCTGCCGTCGTTTTTGACGATGCCCGCTCGTCGCAACTCTTCTTCTAGGCTCTCCCTCTGCATTTCGTATCCCCCTTACTCACTATCTCTCACTCATTCTCCGTCGTTTCCTCTAGACTTTCATCGAGTTGAAACTTCCAACGACGCCCACTTCCTCCTCTCCATTTATATGCATTTTTCCCCATTTTTTTTATACACTGGTTGCCTGATACGTTTCTCCCTCTTCTTTTTTTCTTTTTTTTTTTCCCTATCTCGATCACTTTACTGCCCCAGCCGTCATTTTTGCAATGCATATTTGCACGTCGACATTAAACTACGTGATAGAGCGAACACTCTGTGGACGATGTAAAGAACATTTTAGGCAAATGGTAAACTCATCCAGCAGTTTTTATTGAGTTAGTATACGAAAATCGGATTTCAATGAAACACAGAACTTTATCGATTGCTCAATGTCACGTTACTATATCATACCAAATTTCCATTGTTTTTTTTTTTTTTTTTTTTTTTTTCATTGTACCACTCTTGAGATTACACTATTCATATTGGACACACACGCATACGAATGGACGTACAGAGAGGATGGAACAGTTTAGAAATGCGCTTTCATTAATGCAAAGAGAGTTCAATAAAATGTAAATATTTTTTTATATTTTGTAAACACAACATTGAAGATGATATATCTACATATTTTCATCATTTTTTTAATGATATCCGTGCTATGAAAAATATAAAAATGTGCCAAATAAGAGGCATTATTAAATCTGAGATAACTACAATACTTTTGTTCACTATGTAATGAGAAAATAGAAATTTACTCCGATTTTCGTTTTGTCTATTGGGACAATTTTTTTTTATTTATTTTATTTTTATTTTGGTGAAGTTACATTCGAATTTCGCTAATAATCTTACATCAATTTTAAATGATGCTACGTTTAGTCCAATGCGAGAGAAATTTATCGAGAATTTATAACGGCAGAGAGCCAAGAGACTGTATTTAGGTAAGTGAGCTCTACCGTGGAGAAGCCATCGCGCATGGGCACAGGGCTAATCCAAAAGTGCACCGATAATTTTTTTTTTCTTCCTCCCTCATCGCTCACTTCACCCTCTATCCACCATTCCCTTCCACCTCTCTCACATTCCATCCTCATTTTTCCTTTTTACCGGATGAAGATGTTACCGTTTTATATAGAAAATGACTTCCGCCAACGTAAACGGCCATCGCGATATCGAATCCCAAAGCCTTTCCCATCTTATGTACCATCTAATCAATAGCTTTTCCTGTTCTATCTGAATGCTGCATCCACAAAGATGTGTTTCTCTTATCTCTCGATGTCTAACATTTATATATCCAAAGAATATCACCTATTTCTCCTTTCATCCCGACTTCCTTTTATTTTTTTTTATCTCCATAAAACAAAACCCGAAGTGAACACTCAAAAAATTTCATCACATTTTTTTAATAATATCAACACTACTGACAACTATTTATCGATTATATTTTCATACAATATACAATTATCATTAATGTAAGCGGAAATTATTGTAAAATAGTTAATTCAAACAAACATGAAGAAATTGTAGCAAAACAAATTTATATGCAAACTAACACAATTTCATCTTTCAGTTTTTATTTATGCGTGAATTTCTAACAACAATATAAGTATTTCAATGGCAATATGCAAGCCTTCATTCGCATGAGAGTTAAATATTAATTCGCTCGATATTCGCTGGACGACGCTCGGGACGTTTTGGAATTGAGTTTGAATGCGTACTGTCGAGAGCAACCGAGAACCCACAATATATATCGGCATTGCATGCAATATCGCAATTATGACACGAGCGAATAAATTATACCGCGTCACGTATAGTAACGTGTGTACCACCCAACCGCGTATATATATATATTGTAACAGTGAATATGGTATACCTATGTTCACTGTATATAAACTATATCAGAGAGCAACTGAGAGGAACAGAGAGGGAATTATAGTGGCGCAGTGCAAAGCTGCGTGGTTACGCACCCCTTGCGGATAATTCATGAAGATCGGTTGAGCAATGGAAAGCAAATTCATGTGCGTCCATGTGTGGTAGCATTTGTCCCCTTCCCCATACATATGTATTTCTCTATGTGCGTGTGTATGAGAACACTTTTACATGCCAAATTACCTGCAATTCCACTGGCACGAATAAAGGATTCATTTCCGATGATAATGCCGCACAACCAAAAATTAAATTATTATTCATATATATAACTCACTACACATGACAAATATTCAATCGAAGATAAATTACCATTTGGTCATTATATTTATATATCTGTAGGGGTATTGCGAGAGTTTAATGTTTGATTGGGTGTACTTTATGATTTTGCAGATGAAATGGAATGAAAAGACAATGTAGTATGTGTATGTGTGTATGTATGCGGTTTTTTGAATGTACCTATGTATTTTGGAACGTGTAGATTGTCAAATAAAGGGGTAGTATGTTAATGTTGGAGATGTGAAGTGAGGAGAAAAGTTTTGTTTTTAGTTGAGAAATTGGTAAACAACTGTAAAGTTCATTTCTTCCTTTTTTTAGTTTTAAAACATAGTATATGTTTATGCATATGATTGAATGATTGAAAACAATACAGTTAATGTATACTTTTTAAAAATTACTTTAGTTATGATGAAATTCATGAATTGGCTGTATGTTTCCATATTTTTCATTTAGGTAATATTTTCTGTTGAAAATCAATTGTTTTTGAAATTTTTGGGTGGTTTATTAGACAACGAACAAAATGATGAACCAAAATTAATGTTGAACTTTATATTGTATAATATGGATTCATTGGGTAAAAATAATTTTAACAATAGTCGCAGTATTGTTTGATATTTCCACAATACTTTCCATTGTTCAGATATTATCCATCATTAACATTTAAATTCTTTTACATTATAATTGCTATTGTGAAATTCTTCCTTTGTAATTTATAAATAACAATATCTAAAAGTAATTCATTGAATAAATACCAACAGTTCAGTACGTCATCTTTCTGAATTTTTAATACTTGTAAATAAACGAAATCTATTTTCAATGTTATATCAAAATTATTCATAAGTTATTTTGTCAATTGCACGATGAATAATTGAATGAGGATATGGATTAATATTGATCGGAATTATATGAAAGGATGGATGAAGACGATTTTAATTGTACAAACGATCAAATTATATCAACACATTAGATATTCAAGATATAAATATACATACTAAGGTGTTTGAGATTGTTTGACGTTGGAAGCAATTGTGAGGGTTGCAGTAAATCCCTGATGAAAACCATTCGGATGGTTTTGTGAGTGATTGAGGGAACGAATGCGATAGATAGAAGGACCAAATGAGAGCTGGAAATTCGACCGTATCAGTTTCATTTTCAACGCGCTGCTCACTAGAGAATTCTGAAAGGACATACGACCCCATAATACATATACCAAACACAACAAAATAGAGTATCCTATACCAAAAACTCGTTTACATATATTGAAGTGGACGATTTGTTTAACGCGGTTGCACAGCTCACATTTACCACTTGCTCAATTCGATTGGTCGAGCAAAGTATATATATACATGGTTTAGAGAATGCTTGACAAATGAATAGTATCGAGGTCCTGAATAGTTGCGCTATAAAGACGAGATCCCAAGCGAGTAGTTGAACTATACAGATACATATATAAAACGTGTGCACTGTAGTTTTTGCAATAAAATGCTTTGTTCTATCACTCACGATGTTTTATTATCCACCGTGTATTTTTTTAATTGTCACAGTTTGTTGTATAGGGTAAAAAGTGTCACGTAAAAATATTGTTTGCTGGCGCGGAGTTATAAATAAATGCCGAATGCGTGAGTGAAAAAAAAAAAAGAAAAAACGATGGGGAATACAAAAATGGGCAAAGTGACAGAGACGATGAAAATGGCAAAACTCCCTTAGGGGAATTCGTGTGCCGTCGCGCTGTACCTAAATTTGAATGGATACACGAGAGGGCGTCTGAAACGGAACCGGACACTACACACCGTGGCGCATTCTCCCGTGGTCGGCCCCAACATACAGGACAAAGGAAACTGCTATCCACATAAACCCTATATATGTATTTCCCTCGCACTCAAACCGTTTGTATTTGCTGAAGCTCCCACTCACGTGGCCCGTGGCAACTTGCCGCAACATATACATATATAACACACTGCTTCATCCAACAAATACTTGGTATTGTCCCGATTATTATTCTGCATTTGAATTCGTGCAATTGAATTGTGCGTTGTTCATGTGCTGCCTGACAATCACCATTTACTATATAACATTGCCGGATAATCCAATATATATATCGTAATTTGGTATCCGCTCACGACCATCTTGTTTTTCTTTTCAAACAATAAATAAAAGTTGGTCCACTTCGCCACATTCACCTGCCACATTTCCCACAATTTTTCATATATTCCATCACTGATACGCCCATTATTTTGAATTTATATGAATAATTTTATCACGCTTTTTAGTTTTCACTGATAATAATTTTCAGTGTATATTTATATACGTATAAAACTTAATCGTATCAAGCGGTGCGGCCATTTTGTCGGTTATAGTCAGGGGTTTATGGCCCGTATACTGCCTAGAATGCGAAACGAGGGTGTTCAGCAAGATGATCGTCAAAGAACACGCCATGAACATTTAAGCCAACTTGACTGTACCTGCCTTCTCTGGTCTTCAAACTAAAGTGAAGCATATAACTCTTATCCAAGTAGATGCGGGATGTATGCGCTACATAAATAGATGTATACACTCTAATGGTATCGTCGAGTTTTTCTCTGACGCTTGCGACCTATCCTATCCGCATTTCTTTCACTTTTATCCTTCTCTTTCACTCTCTCGCTCTCCTCCCCACTCTCTTACTCAACCTCATCCTTTCAATCTCGTCCTTTGGTTGCCGCTGCGGTCCTGCAGTCCCCTCAACTATACATTTCTGCCACTGCTTCCAGCCCAGTTTCATTCTCATCCGCGTCCTTTCTCTCTTTTTTTTCTCCCTGTTAATCGCGTTGGTGGATTTGTTGAAGTTGGTTCCAACTAGAGAGGAGGAAGCCTATTCTTTAAGGTGCCGCTTAATTAGCGCCACTTTCAAGAGTTTCCGAGAATTACCTCGTCTCTTACATTTCACATCACCTATATGTATATATACTCTCCTCGGACCCATTCTTCTCTTTTCTCTTGCACTTGCAGCTTTGCTCGGATCCTTTGACTTTACTCGAAGCACTCTCCAACAGCATCGTCACTTTATACGCCTTTCAGCGTCTTTCGTATCAAGCACCATTACTACTTACGGCAATGACTCTTTGGCGCAATAAATCACTGTTAGGGTTCATCTAGTTTTTGTCTTCTATTTTTTTTTATTCTCCTTCTTATTTTTCTATTTTACCACATTTTTATTGTCTGAAAATTTGAAGTTTATTCATTCATTTTATTAACACATAAACAGAAGAGAGGATGATACACATAAAAATGCGTATGTGTATGAAAATTCATATTGAAATATATGCCATTCAATACTATAAATAATAGAAAGATAAAAAAAGTAAATGAAATACACAATGTACATATATATCATTCTCCCATTTATTCTGTATATATATACATTTTGCATAGAGTTACACGTAATCACAGTCGATAAAAATAATCTTTGCGTTAAGAGAAATCAGGACACAATTAATTGTAATGATTTAATAGATTTATGTGACTCATTGAAAGCATAATATTTCATCATATCGAACCAACGCGAAGTAATAAATAGTAAAACAAACTGCTGCTAATTCATACGAATACGTCATAATTATTGTATGTATGTCCTCATCACAGAATGATCTAACGGCCAACAATATTTGTACACTGAAAGAATTGTATTCAGTACATTTCGTAACATTATTCCATTGAATAAATCATGGGATATTGTGTCGAGCTATTTATTAGAATCTATTAAATATTTAATACAATTCATGAAATATTATTTCCAGTGTACTCATGTACATTTATATTATTAGTAGTATCAGTGAAATTTACAGTTATTCAATAAAATGCGTTATCAAAATATATAACGATAAAATTAACCGATGTAGGACTGCAATCGGTGCCAAGCCTCATATCACAATAAATATTCAACGATGAAAATAAAAATAATAATTCATATTTTGATAGTGACTCAACTCCAATTAAACTCCAATAAATAACTCGTATATATCGCATAACATTTCAATGCAATCGATAACGAATTCATTTCAATATAAACCGAGTGAAGTTAAACGTTTCCTGGTGACCTTTAAACAATTGTATTCAACATGGTGAACATGCCTATATGAATACCAGGATTCTCATGAATTAATTTCAATTGTGCGAATATATACCAAGGTGAAATATGACTATAATAATTATTCAAATCAATATTTAATATCATCATTGTTGCAGGATTAGATCTCATTGAATTTATTGTATGGTATTTCAACCGGAGAATATTATCACATGCAATTTTTCATATATACATCCCAATCCTTATTCTCCATGTATAATAAAATCATAACAATAATAATAACAATAAATTTTCACATTTTCCATCAACAATAAATAAGCAATAATCATTATCAACAAATAATGTGTAATAAAACAAAATCGTTGAACGTTGACGCGTCTGAATTGATCAATATATGCAAAATAATTGCAATAACATATTTAAAATTGTCAAGTTCTATATTTACAAAACATTTACATTGATAATCATTGAATAAATTTTAAGCGACAAAATGACAGATGAGATATAGAAGGTGCAACTACCGATAGTATAGGACACGTTACAGTGATAAAAATCATATAGTAGGATATAATCAATAAATGTGTAATAGTCTGGGTCCAGTTTTTTAATTAGTTGGGTCACACAGGTCATCGTCCGGTCATATCGTCCGTGTGGACTTTAATCCTGTCGAAAGTTTGGCTCTGCAGAATGCCGCGGGCGGTGGCAAGCTCAGCACTACTCGACAATTTCCCTCCTCTGTCTACATTATCCTACCTACATATACGTATATAGATTTGGATCACTTTACCCTCCTCTCACTTGCCATCTCTGCCCGTAAATTCAACGGCCTTCCAGAGTAGTAGTGGGACGCCACCTCCGGAAACTCGATTACAAAATTTTTTCCTTAATTTGCAACGTACTTCGTTTACTAGCAAAAAAAAAAAACGGCTTTGAAACTTTCAAGTTCCTACCCCTTTATATAAGGTGAGGGCATCGCCGCACTTGGGTGCAAGGGAATGTGATTTGGTCCCTCGTACAGGATGTACCACCAGTGCTCCTATTCTACGTATACCTCGTCCTTCTTATAAGTATACTTGGTTGGAAACTTTGCTTCAACGAAACGCGATGGTTTTCCACCCTCATAGCTCACCCTTCTCTCAATCCCCTTTCTCACTCACACCCATGGTGCCTCTTTCTCTTTTGGCTGTCGTGCACTCTTGCTTGCTCTTCTCTTGCTTCAGCGGACTTGAGACATGGCCCCCTCACCGCGCAACACGAACGGTACAACGCGCCTCGTCGCGGAAAACTTTCAGTTGGGATTCACAGGAAGGAAGTACGTAAATTATTCGAAAAGTGGTGTTGAGAATGGTAGAGGAAGACAAAGAGAGCGAGAGAACGTGAGAGTGAGAGAGTGAGATGGAGAAAAAGTGAATAACTCGAATGAAACGCGTCATAAACGCTACGTCCACGACATAAAGTTGAATTTATTGTCAATATAATTTTGTTTATTTTATATACAAATCAAAAGTTGCTGTTACTGTACGCAGTTTAATAGTATAATTCAAAGCAGTTGAGATAGTGATAGAATGCGTTTTATTATTGCTTTTCGTTCTTTTCTTTATTTTTAATAATAGCGAGACAATTGTACACAAATGCTTTTGAAAATTGTATACTAGACGTACTAGAAGTATAAGTAGTTTACATTGAATACAACTAGTAAAATTCAAATTGTATTTCCTATGTTCACAGAATTGTTGTTAATAATCTCATGAGAATTTGTGATGTGTCACAATCGTCAAACAATGCAGTCATCGGGTCCAGGTGTTGTAGTATTGGTGACGTTGGTTGTGTCAACTTTAATACCAACTGGTAGTAGTGAACTGTATACAGCACTCGCTGACATGGAAGCACTTTTGGAGACTGAATCAGTACTCATTGACACACTTCATGGTTATATCAAAGCACAAGAACAACGTTTGGCAACACTCCGAAGGTAAATTAACATCCTAATAATAATTATCATTCATAAATGCTGAACAAAAATTATAATATAACTACTATAATTACAATACATGCAATAAAAAAATTAGTAAAGTCGATTTATTAACAGTGAAGATGAAATGTTACCATGTGTATAGTAATTTTCATAACAAGTATAATATAAATAATGTCTCGGGTAGTAAGTATTAGTCAGCAATGTGTAGAGAAACTCATTCTCTTCTTATTGTGTTCGTAAGGATTGTGCATGTGGTATTGATTCGCGAAAGTATTGTACTAATGCTGATCATTTTAAACATTTTTGTTCACATGACATTTTACGAAAAATTATTCTCTGCACACTATTAAAAAATTTAGGCTAGTACACTCGCCCTGTACTTTTTACCATTATAGTTGATCGTATAAATCAATTATTAATATGATCAGATAGATATGACTTTTGTTACTTAAGTAACAAAAGTTGTTACTTTACAATAATCACCGAAATTTACCTATATTTTTCTCTATAATACGTATGAACGGAATTTTCTCATGATATACAAGTCGTATCGAAATGGTCCATATAAATTAATGATCCTCGAAACATTCTGATGTTATGTGGAAAACTTCAGACTTTTTTTATCAAGCCACTGAAAATACGACAAGGCTTATATTTTTTTTCGTTTTAAAATATTGTATGTTCTTTCTCCAAAAACGCAAATTTTTATTTTATGCCGAACCAGAAGTCGAAACAAAATTTGGTATGGCAATTTATTGTTAGCTCGATAACAATTAACTCCGTATAAATTTTTTATTTTTTTGATTCAGCTGTTTTCAAGATACTTTCACTATATATGACAAATATCTATCGGGATGTCTGCCGGAAAACATTTTTTTTATGTACATGACCTTCAAAAATATAAAATTTTTTTTCATATTATTCGCGATGGCGTTTAATTGAACATTAATATTAACTTTTGTTATGAGTTTATTCATTTATTATTGTAGAAAAATGCAATTATATACCTTATTTTGGCCTTTGAAAAATCGGACGAATCCAAGACTTTCTGTTTAATTCTGTTTCATATTAATTTAGTTCAGTACAAACCGTTATATAAGAATTTGGAATTAAAATCGCATTCATAGTTTTTAGATTCTAGTATTTATCGGCGAATATTTGAGAAAATTCAGACATTTCGGGGCTGATATACATGAAAAATTTGTATACATCAAAGGTTTAATGTTCAGACTCTAACTACGGCACGAAAGTTCATACTGATTTTGATTATCACTCGACGTTTATCACCACAGCGTCCAGATCGACCTAAAATAGGAGCGGAAAAGTTTGGCGATATCCGGTCGCGTAGTAATGAAAAAAACATGAAAAATTGATGAAAAATCATGATGTTATTATAAATATCTGTTTACAAATGTCTATAAATATTTCTAATAATAGAACTAGTAAAATAAACTATGATTGTCGAAGCTGGAGCTTTATATGTACCTATAAAGTGCACTACGATTAATTTAATCCTTTTTTAAGTATCGAATTCTGTATCAATTAAGTGTGATCAATCCGAGAAAAATTTAATTTTGGTACACGTCTATGACAAACATTAATATCTGACAACGCTCAAAATATCTTTAATATTGAGAATACAAATTAAAAATAACATTTTACTGATCTATTTACTCAACTTCTGTAATGTCGCAGCTACTGACGACAATGAAACTCATTAAATAGTGATCCCACTTAAAAAAAATGCAATCACCTTTCCGCGATTTTAATTAATTATTGATAATGTCACCCAAGTTTACTTGGAGTTGAAAATAAATCGCTCATTCAACTTTGACATTTATTTCCAATAACTTTACCAAGAATTTTTACACAGTCGTTCCATTGAATAAAAATATAATTTTTCACCTTACAATATACGTGAATAATGACAGTAAAATTGACAGTAAATATTGCCATACATTGATAGTCAAAATGTGTAATTCGACAAAGTAACAACAATAAGAAAAAAACCCAAACTCTGAGATATTTAAGTCATCTCTATCAAAATACCATTCGTATTTGTGAGAATCGTAAACCTCATTAAAAACCACAACTTGCATTAATACTCTATTGATATAATGCATGAGTATAATGCAGAATGGTGGTATTTTTCATTACCATTATCACCGTTCCACTATAGAAAGCCACCACACGAAGACCTGTTCATACATGAAAGCTAAAAGTTTCTCCGTTATATACCAAAACTATATTGGATGGATCGTTAGACGATATTCTCTCTTAATTCCTCTCACCATTCACTTTGTAGATGTCGACATGGCAATTCAAACTTACCAAAATATATATATATATATATATAGGGAATGAATGTGAATAGTCGTGAATTTGGTCAGCGATGGTGTCTGAGTGTGCACCACCGGAAATCAGGGGAATCCCCCGCCATTACCACTACTCCCGCATGTTGGTCAGACTGTACAAGTAGAACATACGCGGCAATTTCAATTGACAGTATTTAATATATATACTTGTGAGAGTTGTCCTTTTGCATTGAATAGCTCGCATACTTGGAGAAATTGCTCTGGCATTTGGATGAATATAATTGTATGTAGAAGAGCGGACGATATTAAATGTTGTATTTTGTGCAAGATATAGTGACAGAGATTATGGTCGAGTGAGTAAAATGGAGACGGTGGAAGAATAGAAACCCCTCTTCAAACTTAATAATCGTGGTTCTCACTGTATTCTCCATGCACCACCCATCATTGTCTATACACAATTCATCTCACTTTTGTAAAGTACGATAATTGGCGTCGTTCCCAATCCATTTTGCATCGTCGGCATCACTTCACTCCCTAAGACACATTTATATGTACATACTCTGAGACCCACCAAATTATTGAGCAGCCTTTTTCTTCAATATCCTCTCGCTTTCTCTCTTACTCGATCTTCCTCTCTCTTTCCCATCCTCGGTCCCTTCCACTCGCACATTCGCCGATAAGTCGTCGTGAAAGTTTTATTAGATAAAACTCAACTCGATCGAATACAATCGAATTTATTGGCGATTATATAAATATATCTATATATATTTTTTAAGTTCTTAAGAACGAGTCATCGAGCGTAGCACTATAAACCACTGACAATAGGTTTGCTATAGTCAGACGACTTTCTTGTGTTATTTCTCACTTTTATATCTATATATATATATATATATATATGTGTGCGAGTGTGGGTATTTCTTCTACGGTGTCGTTTCCAAAGTCGAACCTTCGCGTTGACAATTTATTGGTGACCTATGCTTCTCTATCCAAGATATAATTTCGTAAGTTTTATAGGAAGAATCAGTTCTATGCGCGTATGTGTGAATAAAGTTTGATCGCACCAAGATCTACCTTAACATCCGCTCGGTTTGGATTCCATTACGCATCGCACCTCTCGCCTGTCATATATATTTCTTTATATAAATTTCTCTTATATCCTTCTGCTTCTTCTTCTTCTTTACTAAATATATATAACCCCCCTCTCTCTCTCTCTCTCTCTCTCCTTCTCTTTCTCTCTTCCACATCATATACTTTTGCTCGTCGTGTGTTTAGAGGCGGACGAGAGATCTAAAGTACATTTGCATTCTGAGCGTATGCGGTCTCAAGAGCTCATTTTTCAAAACTTTTATTCCTACTGTAAATGCAGTTATGCCGTCATCCTTTTTTTCTATTTATTTATTCTTTGCGTTTATTTCGTTTCTCCTTTGTTTTATCATTCGCCTTCGAGCAGTAACGAGTGTTTCTCATTTTCAGTTAAATAATAAGAATAATAAAACATATTAAAAAAAAATAAAATACAGAAATATTATTCAAACGATGCAACTTGGAAAACGATGAATTTGCTACGTAGACGCGAATCAGTATTGAAATTAAACTTTTTTGATTAAAATTTAGAATTGCAATTTGAAAATTACACATAAAGTTTTGACAGCGTTTTCACACTTCATCAATCGCTTTCAGCGGATGAAGTTTTGAATTATGAATTATCTGTTAGATGATATAAAAATGAAAGACAAAGAGAATTATGGCAATGTCTAACTTGACTTATATACTTTTCGTCGCGTTTTGTAATGACATATTTGAATTGAATATTTGAAAAAATTATATGGAGACAATACATGTATAAAAATACAATAAAAATTTCACCAAGCAGACTTGTCCGATACGTTTCATCATGTTAATTAATTAATTCATCAAATTGTCTATTTATTCATTTACGTAAAACGAACTGATGAAAAATAAAAATTAAATGTTAAACATTGTCCGACAGCCTGACGAACGAACTTTTGTGTGCTTAAAAGAAAGGTAAATAATAATCATTTCTATTCATCTCAGTAGTGTATACTACAAAGAGTAATTTTTTTTTTGTAATCTCATTACGAAGGACTGCGGCAAAAAAAAATGAGAAGTACAAGAAAAAAACTCAGTACAAATAGCTAGAAAGGATTGACTAATATTAAATGTGAAAAACAAATCGAAAACTGCATTACATGAATCAATATTGACAAAAAACAAAAATCGCAACTTATATTATATAACATATTTTAATTGAATAAACAAAAATATTATTTCACTTATTATGAATATTGTAATGAATAGTGAATTTCTTTACTCGCGTAAATTAACTAGCATATTGATTAAATTATATCAATTAAAAATAACAAATAATTGACTGTTAAATATAAATAACATTGATGGTTTTGTTACGTAATTTTTTTTGTTTATATACCCATTACATTGAAGCTACTTAGGCGATTCTGATAATTCTCGTTTTCTCCGCGAGTTGAAAGTTCACGACGGTGCATAGAATAAAAATTAAAAATAATTTTTCCGAGCCATTGTATGAATAATTACGTTTGATATCATTTATATTAGTAAAATATGTATTTTTAAATTATATGAAACAAGTTCATCTATAATTTAACACGAATATATATTAAGTTTCATCTAGAAATATTTTAATATTTCTTTTATTTGATACATCTCATTATTTTATCTACTTTCTGTATATTGCAATATTTCGAATCAAATTGAATACAACACAATACAAAAATTTACAATCAATTAATTGAATTAATTTAATTGATCTCTCCAACTTGACCCGGTATTTCAAAGGTACCGTAAAAAAATACTATTTAGATTGCAGCATCACGACCCTGAACGATCGATCTCAAAATACATATGTATACTGAAATTTCTCTGTTGAAAATCTAGTTATACTCTTCCTCCATTCTTTACAAACGTGTACAATATTGTATTGAATAGCACAAACTAGAATTGAACTACTTCTACCATTTCCATTTGCTCGCAGTACTATTCATTCCAAGATTCTCCCATTGATGCATAAAAAATATAATAATTTCCAGTTCATTTTTTCTCGTGTACTTGTGAACATCTTTTTTTTTCCACCATCACACATTCAAACTATCCAACACTCATTTCTATCATTTTTCCATAATAATATCTCAATACCATCCACATCACTCGGTCCAACATAATTAAAAATAGAGGATAAAAAATAAAATACTATGAAAGCTACTGCCTATAAATGACATTTAATGTATAATTTTTTATAATATATCCGATGACACATAATAACTGAGCGGATATCAATAGATAGGTATTAAAATAATTATTATAACGCAAATATCATATACATATATATTTTGTTCTCTCTAATTATGTAGCGAAGCGCATGTCTAATTATCAACATGATATACACCATTCATGCGAGAAATGAGAGACAGAGAGACGACGAGATTAAAGGGGAGTCAATTTACGAATAGTTAGTGGTGGATTTTGATGGTGCATATGATAATGATGTATATGGAGTGGGAATTGAAGAGATTGAACGCGCATATGAAGATTATTGTTGGATTTAAATTCGTTGGATGGATATTGCGTTTGTGCAAGCGTATAACAAGCGTATCTTTGTGGAAACAGTGACGATCATGGAGCCATTGACTTCTGCACTGTCCAACACAGAGAATATAGAGTAGAGACCCATACACCGCCAATCCTATATCCTAACAGGACCACCAGCAGCTTATCTGTCAGTGACATGGTCAGGACATATCTATCACTAGCCATGTACCTTTCACGCACCCATGTTGATACAATTAAACGTGGTATATTTGCATCGGGAAATAAGCCCCATATACATATGCACATCGTGATCCGCTTATAGATGATGCTTCCATCGAATATACAGTTTGTAGATTTATAATTGATGAATGTATAAATGGAACAAAATTGAAAAATGAATAATCAAGAGAATAAAATTGAAGGAAAATTCACAACATTCTATGTTATTGTACGTATAAAAAAATAGCATTCAATTCGTTAATTCATTCATATTTCACTGGCGTGCACTTTGGTAAACATAAAAGTTTATTTTAAAGTCCCCTATGTTGAAACAAAAAAATTATTTAAATAAAATGAAGAATAAATGGTAGAAAGAGAAATAATATAGTCGGCTGTTGATTATTTTTTTTTTGTTAGTCATTAGTAGATTTTCGTATTAATTTTCTTTTTTTCATCTATTTTCATATTAGTTTGACGTGTAAATAGGATAATAAAGATTGGAAGGGAGACATGTGAAGGGTAAATAAAAAAAACATTATATCCATGATATTCATGTTGTATATTTTAAATACAATAATATATATATGATGATAGGTGACATTCACAATATTTCTTCTTTATATTTTTTATCTTCTGTATTTTTTTTTATTTTTTCGGTTTACTCTATTTTTTTTCTGTTTTTTTTCTTTTTCTTTCCTTCATTTTGTAAATTTTCATCTGCTACATCTGTGTTTTACATATAATATAAAAATTACACGGACACACCGGGGTTTATTTATTTATTTTTTTTTTCATGTTTTTCACTTTTTTTTTGTTCATGTCGGCCACGTCAAATATTTTTCCAGAGACCCTCCCCACCCCTCCGACTAAATTAACAAATCATAAACGTCTCTCGATCATTTTATTTCATCATCACTCTTATACATTATACAATTGAATGGATTTTGGTGAAAAGCAAGAAAAAAATGTTTTCATGATAATCACGAAAGAAAAAAAAATAGACAGTTAAAACTGCGCGATCGTTCATCATTCAAGGGGCGAATAAGAAAATGAAAAGAAAAAGAAAAAAAAATCTTACATTTTATCGAAAGCTGAAAACGAGAAAAAAAAATGGGAACAAAAAATGAGAGTTATTACATGGTTTCAGTTCAGTCTGCTTGCGTTTGCCGTGGAACAAATTCACGCGCTAATGGATTTAGAGGTACCCCAAGTGGTACTTGCGGTGCCATACTGAGTATCATATGTTGCTTCAATTGAAAATACGGTATACCGCGTACAGTTGCATTTTGAAAATATTTACCCCATAATGAACGACATGGACCGGTAGTGAGTAATGCAACCGGATCACCAACAACTGCTACGAGCGCTTTGGCGCGCGTTATTGCCGTATTTAATAATCGTGGATTAGTTAAAAAACCATAATCACTAACACTATTTTCAGCTGAATAGCGACAGCAATTTCTTGTTCTTACTGTACTGATAAATACCGCGGTAAATTGTTTCCCCTGTACATTCAATACACGCTCAACATTAACAGCGAAGAGCTTACGTTTACGTAATTCATTGCGAATTCGCGCAACTTGTTCTGCATAATGAGCCAATACACCTATAGAATCTTCTGTGAATGGGCCCCATTCCTCAACTGGCCAGCAGGACTTCAAGTACGCAATACGTTTCGCAAGTTCCACAGCTTCCTCATCATTGTAAAATCCCGTTGAATGTTCGCCCTATATAAAAAAAAGGAGGGAGCAAAAAAAAATAAAAATATCACAATTAATATCACTAATATATGAAAATATAAACAAATATATAGGTCAATATATGAAGGAAAGTGGAACAAATTTTATGAGTAATAAAGAGAAAATTGAACTTTACCTGAACTTCAGTTCCGGCGACTGCATAAAAGATGAGAGGTTTTAGATTAGGATGATCGGGCAATAGTGGACCACTAGATTCAATTTCACTGCCATAAAAGAGATTCGATGTGAGTTGAACAATGGCAGCGTGCGAACGATAATTCTGACAGAGACTAACGCGACATGGATGCCTCGGTGAGTACACGTTGTGCAGTCTCTCAAGGAGGCTCATACCCAAGCCCCGTTCCTTTGACAAGTCACTGTAAACTTCAGGGGCAAGCTGCATCTGATCTCCAGATAATATCAGTCGAGTCCTTTGACCAACCAATGCCAGGGGAGTTGTTGCTTCGCACTCCAAAGCCTGCGCTGCTTCGTCTATCACAATATGCGTCGGTTGAAAGTCTAATGCTGTTAAACAACTGGACGTTGCCAATGTTGTTACAATCAATCCACAATTTTCAATGTCCTCCTTTGTTGGATCGCGAAAATATCCATTTGGATCTGTCAGACAATACTTTCGCACCACTGAATGTACCTATTATACAAAATAGAGAAGAGGAAAAAATATATATATATGTTTTAAAACGAAGTTAAAGACAAATTTCTTCTACAATTATATTTAATTGAAAAAGTTCATCAACTTTCTTGGTTTTTTTTCTTTCTTTTGTAAAACAGCAAAAAATATAACGTGACGAATTAAATTATAACTTTTTATTTAGCGTTTTTTTTTGTTTTGTATCATTGTCAATAATTTATTCATTACTTTTATTTGAATTTTTATTCAGACAAATTGAAACTTTTGTGGTTTAATGGATGAAACTAAACGGAGAAAGAATAAAAAAAAATAAAAGGGATAATAAACTCACCGTGTTTCTTAATCGTCGCTTGTAATAAATTCTCATGGGTTTTAGTCTTTGTTCATTTGTATTTGTATACCATGAATCAAAAAATTCTTTCACATAGAGATCAGCGGCGCTATTACTCTGTGTGCAAAGCAATACTTTATTCATTGGATTTTGTAATAGCATTATGAGTAATGCTTGGGCTATCGTAAATGTTTTTCCGGTGCCGTACGGTCCAAGAAGTAGAATTGGTGGCAAATAAATTTCATTTGGCGCAACCATCAATGTTACCGCCTCTCTCTGTTTGTCATTGAGTCGATTGTCCAGCAAGTCAGACCACTCTTCATTGGACTCCAGTACGGCGGGAAGGCGAACAGAGAGTTGAAAATGCGGATCCGGGAATACGAGACTTGTGTCAGGTAGACAATCGACTGCACGATGCCATTCACAAAATGGCATTCGATTTAATACAAATTGAACGCACATCTTCACATCAGTGTCAGGTTTCAAATTCAAACGTTCAACACAAAATTTCGAGAGCCGTGCATATATCATGTAGTTACATTTGTCTTCTACATTAGCTTCAAATATATCTGTTGATAATGAAACACCAGCAGATGGCTCTGCATTCTCATCAACATTACATAATTTTATCAGTATACTATTGCATCCGCGTAGAAGTAGCCGGCCACTTTTCATATCTTCTGAGACGCCACGGCCTAGAGGTAACTATTTTTTTTTTACCATTTTGCATTTGCGAAAACATAAATGAAAACAAAAATAAATGTAAAATTATCCTAGTTAAAATGAAAAAACGCATATATGTATATAGATATAAATGAATGAGACACACCTGAGCATAGAGTTCTCCAAGAGGCGCGTACTTGGCAGTAGTTGAGCCATCAGTATCAGATCTTAAAATGTAACAAGATGTCAAACGTAGCTGAACAATGGAATTATATCGTGCAACTTGTTCATGACGAGCCAATTCTTCAACTGCGATCAATTCATGCATTCTACCACGATAATTTGTAGGAGTCAAACAATTCTCAGTTAATGTTGCGTGTGATAATGTAAACATTTCTTCACCGGGATAGGGATAAACTTTACTCAGATTTTTTTCCCATGGATCTTTAACTGGTACAAATGGTGATTCAAACGGATGATATTCACCATTACTATTCCTCGATGACCATACGTGTGCTGTTTGATTCAAGAAATACTTTGTTGCTTCATTCAATCGCGATAAATCATCAAGTGGTACAATATCGGCGCATATTTTTCGTCGTACCACTGGATAGCCCTCAAACCCAAAAAGAACATTTTGCCGATATGTCCCATGACCGGCGGCAGCAAAACAAACGTCTACACGATACGACATAACAGGCTCACCAATTGGATCACGACGTGGATCGTGAGGTCCATAATCATGCCACTCTTGGTTGTCATTGAATCCGGTTCGTGTACCATCGCGTTGTACTGATTTGATACAAAAATTTTCACGATGCGCGTCCAAACTTAGCGCGACATTTTTTAATGGACGACCCATTGTCCGTACCCCAAAATGCCATGTCCATGTGCAATTAGATCTGTGTGCGCCGATGCGTATATTCAAATCAGAATTGACAACAATAGCGATACTTGGTGGATCAGTGTCAGTTAATACTGAGCGTGGATCACGCGAGCGAATCCAATCACGATGTACACGACGTGAAAATTCACCACTGCGAAATAACATTTCATTGCCTTCAATTTCCAGTGCTTCGACCGCAGACTCCGGCTCCGAGTCGTCGTTACCCAGCCGAACGTCCGCCATTGCGCAACGAAGCTGCTTCGTTCTAAAATTCACTTGAATAACACTCGCTTTCTCTCGTAATGCCTTTTCACTTGCTTCCATCAATTATTGCAACACTCAAAAGCTTATCTCAGTCATTTCTACATAGTCGTTTTTTAGGTTAGAAACAACTTAATTCTATCAGACACAATACATTTGATGACACTCGGTGAGAAAACGGTGAGGTGGCACACAGACAATCATGTACTTCTCGGCTGCTGCGCCGACGGCGTAATATTTTGTCGAGGGTCGCGACGCGGGGCGTCGGCGCGAGGAAATATATCATCAATGATGCTATTGGCGCAGGCGCGCAGATACGACATGATCCCACACGCCATCTCTTAACAATTATCAGTTTGCAAGTTACTGCTTTATCGACTACAGACAAGAACATATTATACAATCTACTGTAACTAAGCCCGCTAATAATTCAAATACAGTTTTTTTTTGTTTTTTTTTCATGTAACTTCATTTATTAATATACAACCAATTATTGTTATCAGCTCGAATATCACAAATATAACAACGGGATACAAACAAAAAATAATTTATTCTCAAGTAATTGTATTTCTCTCTGACTTCTAAATTAGTCAAATTTTGTTTTTCGTCTCTATAATTCAAAATTCCACCAAATTTAATCAACACAATATCCCATTCTATAAAAAACTCCAATTTTCTATCTAACCACTAGTTGTTGAGTGCACATTCGACTACCAAACAAATTATTAAACAGAAGAAAAAAAAAATAATATAAAAATCCATTTTGTGAGATGAAATGATCAAAATGGGGTTTTGATCAAGTTTGTTAACAAATTCAACTTCCGAGACACATTTAAATGGCGTGTATATATTCACTCATATATATATATCTATATATATTTATATAAATATATATATATCTAACTGCATGGAATTGAGTTTGGGGTTCATTTTCAAATATATGTATATAGATCTGTATACATATATTGGAATCTGATATTACACTTATGCTTGGCGTACAACTATAAATGGAAAGTGAGCTTCATTACCAATTGCGATAGGGAATGGAAACAATGAATGTATAGATATAATAGAACGTTCACAAACCCAACGAATTTATCTATATACACTATTTAATCATGGAGAATTTCGCGCAAACCCGTGCGCATATCTTCTTGCAATAATAACGTGCACAAACTGAAATTGGATATTGCAATGTAAAGAACAAAGAACTTCATAGACGCGCGGTGTTGAATGTCATCTTTTGTGGCGCAGCCACCATAGTTATTACTGATAAGGATTCTGATGGTCTCTCTGTGCTAGATGGATATAGGGTTGCCTGTTAGCGCATCGATATCTTGATAAGCGAGCACAATTCTATGCTCTACAAATAATAAAGGCTTATTCACGTATTGCATTGGCTTTTGCTCAATCAACCATTACTTTAAATCTCAATGGTTATTTTTATCGAATTGTTTTTATCTTAATTACTAAACTTTTCTTTGTTTGTGTCAGTACTTTTTTTTAATGAATATTATGCTACCTCAATTGTATTTACTGAAGTGAGAAATTAAAGGATATATCTAAAAGGAATATTATGTTGTCACTATCCAAGTTTTTATTTAAGTGTGCAATGAATATAAATTTGAAAGAAAATATAGATAATTCTTCTCTTAATGCTGTTGCAGCACAATTTTTTTACGTGTCTTGTATATGAATAGAGACATTGATGTCACGTATTTTTTATATTGACCATTGGGATGTATTTTTTACCCAAGTCATCCAACTAAACTTGGCTCATTATTTTCAATCCTCTTGGATAATTTCAATATATCTACACTCTTACTTTATCACAAACTTTTATTCCCTTTTTCTATATATCTATATTAAACAAATAACCAAATTTTCTTTTTGAATGTTCATAAGTTTGTAATAAATATTCGTATAGATAGATAATATTTTTTCACTCAATTTCAATAACTCAAGTTCTATTGAATGCAGCATTCATCCCACATAACCAAACATTCAAAGCCTTTTCATTCAACCCAACGAATTGTCTTCACTCCATTCACTGTTGGTGCGTTTGTAGAAATTGAAGTCATTATCATTGCAAACCAGACATTGGCCTTTTCCATAAAAGCCAATACTACGTTGCCGAATTTATATATCTATGATACGTATACCTTTTAGAAATAGAATAAAATAAAATAGAGAAAAGAGAGAGTGAAAACAAATAGAGAAGTGACAGTGATAGTATCTGTTCGTTATTACGCTCGGACGATCGCTTATGTTTCGTTCTTATTCACTTTGCTTTTATTTTTCTCTTTGCTCGTTTATTCAATACATAGTATATATGTATGTGAACGTATTTACGATGTGAAAAGGTTCCATGTCGTCATACCTTTACAATACTTCACTCTGCGCCACAATCCAATTTACTCTTCCACGTTCCACCTTTACTTTATTTCCTCACGTTTTTTCGCTTACACACAATACCTCTGGTAGGATTTTCTGTCGTTAAATCGTCACACCTCGGTGATCAAGTCATCTATACGTGACAAGGGTAGTTATGGTTGGTGAATTTATTCACCTCCATTTCCATAATGAGAGAAAAAAAATCTACCAAATTGAAAATAAAAATAGAAGATTGACCAAGTGCCAAAATTATTCTTAACTCTTCATGGTATTGGTGAGTTACTTGGTTTTTATTTAAATAAATACTGTAATATTATTTGAATTTGGTTATTATTGAGACTGGATCATTCATGATGAATAGAATATCAATTAAACAGAAAAATTACTTATTAAAATTAGAAATGGCAATTTCAAAAGTATTGATAAAAGTTAATCATATCAGCCACTAGATTGACGAACATTATTGCATAATTATCTATTTTATAACATCATTTATTATTATTATTATTATTTACTTCTATTATAATGTTGATGGAATGCGTGTGATATAATAATACTCAAAGTGATACTTTCAAACTCACAGCCTTCAATTAATGAACGTAATGTTAATGACACACAATTTGGAATAATATTGTACGAACAATACTCCAAGTATGCTTGGATACAGAGTTGCAAAATTTTCAATGTAAACACAATGCATTATTATTATATTATTCATTGGATTATTATTGAAAAATACAAATTCACTTTCAATTAATCATTAAATGTAATATTCAATTAATATTTACAAGCATTTGACTATTAAAAATAATATTTAATTTAATTAATGCGGAATTCATCATTGACAACAAAGCGTGTTTTGAATGTTGATTTGAGATATTAGAAAAATATAGTATGGGTAAAAAATGGCTTTAAAATAAATGATAAATCGGGAAACCCAAATTCATATAAGACAAAACTTCTATCAAATATGTTTTTACAACAAAATAATTATTGGGATTAAATAAATTCCGGAACAAAGAATAAAATTAACCCATTTCGTAATTTTTTCACATTGTAGTAAAATTTAATATTAAAATGTCAATTGTTGCTGTTTTCAAGGTAACTACTGAAAAAATAGTGTTTATTTGAAGACTGTTGCATTGAACATTAAATAATCATATGTGTTATGAATTAAGTTCAATGAGTATGCAATATAATTATATTAAGTATGACTGAGCAAATTTAAAATTATGAAAAATTATGAATTATTTATTAACATCGAATAAATACTGCGAAAATAATTAAAATGAACTATCATAAGAAAAATGTGCAATCCACTAATAATGCAATATCAAATTTAATACATCACTTGGAACTCTGCTTGTATAACTGACAGCCCGATGGAAGACAAGAAATAAACAGAAAAAAGTTGGAATAAATTTTGCACTGTTGCTTCTTTACTCTATCACAATACGTCAATGTGAGTTAATCTTAAGTTTTACTGAATTTCAAAATTTTCCGAATGAAATATCGTAATAATTTAATTTTTTCATTCATGTACATTCATTTCATTCGAACGTTCATTTATTTTTAACAGAATTTTCTTGAACCATTTCTCGCGAAGCAACGGCGGGACTAAGGGCAACCGCATTATAGTCCGCCGCGGGGCCTTTCGGATATATACAGTGTGGAAACCACTTATGGAATAAAATTGTTTGTGTCCTAATTTTAGAAAATTATAAAGAAACCCTGGGACGCGTCAACTTTTAAATCCAAATGTGCGCTTTTAAACATAGACTGAAATGTACAGGGTGATTCGTGCAACTCTAGCAGGAGGAGCTTTTAAAAATATAAAAATATACAAGGTGTTTCATTAACATTTAAAAGTACGGTCTTATTTATTCTATATTTAATATAATAATATCAAGTCTATATTTTAAAAGCGCACATTTGAATTTGAAAGTTGACGTGTTCAAGCGTTTCTCATAATTTTCTAAAATAAAAACACAAACAATATTATTCCATGAGTGGTTTCCACACTATTTATATGTGTACGCTGTACGCTGTACATTCTAATATGTGCATTTTTTTGGTTTGATTTGAAAGTACTGCTACTCCTTATACTGACGCCACCGTCCATCCTATGGTATTAAGAAAATTTTTTTTATTTTTCGCAGAATTCGAAAATGAATTTTTCATTCATGACATTCACACAATTGAAACAAAATATTCATATACTCGTATATACACAAATAGTATGACAATATTTGTGACCATCCTGAATCCGAATTTCCATGTTATATTCAAAACGATCTAGCAATTTTTGAATTATAATAATAAGATAAATAGATAGATAGACAGATAATTCAGACAGTTTGAATAAGATAATTGAGATCATTTAGATAATTAAGATAATTTCGATGAGATAGTCTAGATGATTTCCAAAATTATCTAGATTACATTTATAAAATTATCCAAGAAATTTTGATGCGATGATCTAGATAGTTTCAATAAAATTATCTATATATATCTTACTCTAAAGTTATGTTGTACTCCTAAT